>JBBPDA010153848.1:0-19319 GCA_037974385.1 Arnoldichthys spilopterus | reverse complement strand
GGTGTTTCTAATAAAGTGGCCAGTGAGTGAAAGCACAAGGTGGGTGTTTCTAATAAAGTGGCCAGTGAGTGAAAGCAGAAGGTGGGTGTTTCTAATAAAGTGGCCATGGAGTGGAAGCACAAGGTGTGTGTTTCTAATAAAGTGGCCAGTGCGAGGAAGCGCAAGGTGGGTGTTTCTAATAAAGTGGCCAAGCTTTGTCTAGATATGTAGGTTGCAGTATATTTAACAGTGAGTTTTAGGTGAATTTTGCAGGTTTTGAGGGATTTTTGGTGACTGTGTGGCAGTATTTCTCTCATTACTTCCTTCTGCTCGTGCAAAGGAGGACAGCAGTGCAGGCAGTGCGGCTGGTGTGGGTGGTGACACCTGGGACAGCTCTAAACTGTGCTAATGTGGCCATATATAGTGCAGCCCATACGTAATTGGACGGTGTTGCCACTGTAACTCGAGCACGTTCGTTCTGAAGTGGCCACGAGGCAGAAGTGACTCGGTGGAGTCTGGCTCAGGTAAACGGTGCTGGAGTCGGGGCCTGTAAGTTCGGCTCTGGCCTGTGGAGTCGCCGTGTTTCTGTGAAGAGCTGCAGATGAAAGGCCACGTTGTGTAATGAGCGAGGGATTCGCTGCCATTTCATCCTCAGCAGCTGCTACCTGACCCTGGGGAGGAAACCATGCCAGCCATGCCTGGCGCTGTCCTCACTCATGCACACACACACACACACATGCCCACTCGCACTGCTGCCCCCACATCACTGTCAGCCCAGCCGCTCGCTGCCCAAATCCAAACCCCACGTACTAGGTGGGTGAGGAAGCCAGAGCGAAAATACAATCACACAATTCTGGCCAGAGAGAGAGAGAGAGAGAGAGAGAGAGAGAGAGAGAGAGAGAAAGAGAGAGAGAGAGAAAAAGAGAGAGAGAGAGAGAGAGAGAGAGCGAGAGAGACAGAGAGAGAGAGAGAGAGAGAAAGAGAGAGAGAGAGAGAGAAAGAGAGAGAGAGAAAGAGAGACGAGAGAGAGAGAGAGAGAGAGAGAGAGAGAGGGAGACAGAGAGATTAAAATATTTAACTTTTCTTTTATCATTAAAACAATCTTATTTTACAAATAAATAAATAAATAAATAAATAAATTTTTATATGATAAATCAGAACAAACCTCACATTCAGCAGAGCTCACCCGGACTGTACACTTCCCTGCACTACTGCTCTGCAGCCCTGTAAAGGCAATTGTTAGGCAAACACAGCCACAGCCACAGCCCCAGCCCCCAGATCCCCTCCCTCCCTGGTACACACTAATAAATTGCTCGATAATAATCAATATTAAACTTCCAGAACCTTCACCTGGAGCTGCTGTGACTCCGCCGTAAGGAGTCTGAGAAAACCGATGGCTGAGCTACCTTTCAGTGTGAATTGATGCAACGTGTTTTTTTCATAAGTTTGGACCATTTTTATCAGTCCATTCATTGAATTTTGTTAGATTTATTAATTGTTTTATTTATAAGGGGCGGGGCCTCAGATTTTGGTACAGTAATTCACAAACGAGGACATGATTAAAGCGACATTCCAAAAACTCAGAAGACAGTGGAGAGTTGATAAAAAAGATGCCACTTTACAGACTGCCCTTACATCAGTTGAAATGGTTAATAATTGGGTTATAAATGTGTTAAAACATTATTACAACAGCAGTTAACAGAAAATAACAAAAGGCGGCCAAGAGGTCATGTAAAAGGTTACACCCAAATTGTAACACTTAGACTTTACAAGTTCTTTAGATATTAAAAACACTATTAGTGTGTCCATAGCCCCACCCCATAGCCCATTTTCTTAAAGACCCAACCCATAGACCTTTAGCCCCACCCCATAGCCCATTTTCTTAAAGACCCAACCCATAGACCCTTAGCCCCACCCCATAGCCCATTTTCTTAAAGACCCAACCCATAGACCCTTAGCCCCACTCCATAGCCCATTTTCTTTAAGACCCAACCCATAGACCTTTAGCCCCACCCATACCCCATTTTCTTTAAGACCCAACCCATAGACCCTTAGCCCCACCCCATAGCCCATTTTCTTAAAGACCCAACCCAAAGCCTAATTTTTTAAAGACCCAACCCACAGACCCTTAGCCCCACCCCATAGCCCATTTTCTTAAAGACCCAACCCATAGACCTTTAGCCCCACCCATAGCCCATTTTCTTACAGAGCCCAATCCATTCATTTAGAGCCCATCCCCATAGCCCAATTCTTTTAGAGACCCAGCCCATAAACCCTTAGCCCCTCCCCACAGCCCATTTTCTCAAAGACCCACCCCATAGACCTTTAGCCCATATCCACAAAGACCCACCCCATAGCCCCAAGCCACAGTGACATCGGTTCACTCCACAGCCTGCAGCCCATTTTCCTGAAGTCCCACACCACAGCCCATATCCACAAAGAGCCAACCCATATAGCAGAAACGCGCACGCTTATGAATATGCATGTTTTTGTGGCCTCTGTAATCCGAGCTGGCAGAGAAGAGAAAAAATATTTTCGTTTTGTTCTTTCCATGTTATGAATCTGAAGAAAACCTTTAAACATGAAATATTGAGAGAAACATTCCCACGGCCTGTTAGAAACCCTCCCGCAGTTTTCCTCCTCCCCTTTACAAAACGCTTTCAGCGGTGAGAAAGTTTCGCAAACGTGTCCTAGATCTGAGAGTCGTCTCCTAAATCAGCTGCGATGTAAAGAAATGGGACGAGGACGACGAATCATAAATGCATTCTTTTTATTGAAAAAGTTCCACAGCTCTGTGCATTTCCCTTATGAAAAGGATTTCAGTACATACAAGTATATAACGCAGACCCTAACAACAGACCTCCAGTGTCCTTTTTGTACACTACTCAAGAAATATATATATATATTTATATACGTGTGTATGTTTGTATATAGAGAGAGATGGCAAACGACTAACGAATCAGTTCTTTGTCTCAGAGCCTGTCGGATACTGCTGTAAAAGCGTGGTAGATCCCCCCCCTCCCCCCCGGACCCCCAGTCTGACAATAAAATATGTAACAATATATATTATTTACATGTGCTCTTCACAAACGTCTCCAAAATAAAAGCACTCGGTCTTCGTATGCTTCGTTTCTTAATTCCAGCCCGCTTTACTGTATCTATAGAATCAATCACAGAACACAGAGGTCAATCAATAAATTCATAAATCAATAAATTTAACAGAAATCCACCGATAATCTGAACTGGTCCACTCGTATCAAGTGCTTCCACCAGCAAACGGTGTCATTTTGACATCATCCCGACTCATTCCATACCAATTAGCCAAGGAGAGAGAGGAACATTCGGTACCCACACCGATTTGAAGAAGGAAATTTTTGTTTTTCCTCCATAATTCAGTGCTTCAGACGTAAACGAGGTGGTTCAGCGCAGGTTCACAATGGTGGTGAATGGAACCAGGCGTCCGGTTCCTCTAAAAGCTCCATTACCACATGAGGTGGTGATGAAGACGCTGCCTGACGCCTGAGACAATGTTCTACCAGAGTTTGGAGAAGCTTTTGGGCCTAAAACTAAAGCCATTCCTGGTGGAGGGATACATGCAGGGAGTTGTGAGGCAAAGTAGTCCCCCAGAGTGATTTAGTCCAGATTCATGATTTTACCATCGTCACCATTCCATAGAAAGACTCAGACACGTGGAGCTTCACTGGGGGGTGGAGAGGAGATGTTGGTGTAGGAGATGTGACGTCTGGTTCCATTCACCACCACTGTAGAGAAACACCCAGTCTGAGCCACTTTGCATCAAAATGCTCTTTTAAAACAAAAAAACCCCCCAAAGTTCACCAGGAAAATGAGACTGTACAGTTTATAACATGCTTTCTTTGTGACCGTCATCATGAAGCATTGACTCGTCAGAAACAACCAGCTAAACGTGAGCGGCACGAGGTCCGGCTGAAGCTAGGAGCTCTATCTCTTCAGTGGGGGAGTTTTAACAGTTAAACCCGTTTCTCTGCAGGTTTTTTGCTCAAACTCTCGGGTTCTTCTCGAACACTCTAGAACCGGCCTGTGTGACTGCAGAGCCCCAGAGCAGCAGATTTAGAGCAGCAGTCTTAGGCCAGTGAGAATATAGACAGTGAGAGTCGAACCCTGACCGTAAATCTGCAGTGTTTATGACACTAGTGCTGTTTTATTACAGTTTCACATCACACGTTGGTCAGAAATCCTCCTAGAACCACTGAAGAACCCAATAAAGTGTTGGCGCCCTGCTGAACACCGGGGGGCGCTCTTGTGAAAGTGCTTCGTTTGTTGGTTCGACTCTTTTGTGGGTTTGGCTGTGACACGTGTGTGCCATTGTTGTGCAGAAGGACAGATGTGTTGTACAGCGCTGCAGGACAAACAGCCAGTGTGTGTTTCTCAGTCGCGTGTGCTGAGTAAACTGATCCCTCTGGCAAGAGATAAGAACCCAATGGGTTAACACCAGTACTTAATCAGCCAATAATGTTGCTCCAGAACACAGAGCATAGATCCAACAGGCCAAAGGAGTCAGGGGAAGGTCCGAGAATAAAACAAAGACACAAAGCTGTGAATGTGCGAGGGGAAAGCGCCGTTTACTCACTCGCCCCTCCCACATTTTCCCTGCTGGTCCTGGGGATTGAACCAGCGACCCTCCAGTCACAAGCCCTCTTCTCCACCCATTAGGCCACAGCTGCGCTCTGGTTGCCACCACGCTGGTCTGTTCAACACCATCTCTTTGTTGACATTCCATGGCATCACATTTA
Organism: Arnoldichthys spilopterus; assembly: GCA_037974385.1. Classification (NCBI taxonomy): domain Eukaryota; kingdom Metazoa; phylum Chordata; class Actinopteri; order Characiformes; family Lepidarchidae; genus Arnoldichthys; species Arnoldichthys spilopterus. Next base: position 14,568 of record JBBPDA010153848.1, on the reverse strand, counting down.
GAGCCATATGCCATAAGTTTTGGCACCCCTGGTTTACGTGATGCTTTGCTGAGTGTAAATAACTACAGGCCCTCTACAAATAACTCACTTGGCACATTTTACTGCACTTTTTTTGGCTAAATGTTACATTTAGGGAAAAAATATATTTATTGCGGCCTACGTAAAACTTATAGCTTATATATATTTTTCCTAAAATCACAAATTGTGCTGTAAAACTTGCAGAAAAATACCATACTGAAGTGCGTTTGCTGTAGAAGATACGTCACCTACGAAAACACCATTAGATCATTTGACCAGGGGTGCACAAACTTTTGCACACAATGGCAAGTTTTAAAGCCCATGCTGAAGCCAACTTTACATAACTGGGTGTCAAAACACTGCCCGAACATTCAATACTGCAGAATATTTTCACGCTATACACTAGAGGAGGAATTTCCAAGTGTCTCCACAATTTTCGGCATATAATATTGATTCAGCGGCAACAGGCGTCAATATTATTATTTTTTTTAAATGGCTTTTAATAGACTTATGGTACATACATCTACTCTGATAACACTGCTTCTGAAGTCCACAAGGTGGCGCCCGACCTCGTTTTTCTTATGTAAATGGTAATGGAGGTCAGAGTGGGAGCGACGGCTGCAGACACACCGTCTGCTCTACAGTGGAACAGTCACAGTAGTATTGTATTGTGGAACAAATATTGTGAGAGTATCGTATCACAACACCTCTGTAAAGGTTTCCACCCCTTATATCCACACCTGTTCAGAGTGGAATGAAGAACACCGGCTCAAAACAACACGAATCATGTGGACACGGTCAAGGACCCAGCGATACCGAAGGGTTTAGAGTAAATTCAGAGTTGCACAGCTTTTCCTATTAGAAAATACAAACAAAATACACACACAGATATATAACCCATGAACAAATACGTCAATACGTAGCTCCATGGCACATGTGGGACGGTGGGTGCACATGAAGATAGGAGCATATCTTGGCACTTAAACAAGGTCTTCCACTTATTCCCATAACTAATATTTAGCTTACAGTATCGTGGGGAGTGGAGGGGGTGCAGTGCAACAGAAAATGGTACGTACACTGTTAGAAAAAAATGTTTTCACTCTCAAAATACCGTCAAATTTCATGGAAAATACCCAAAACCTGTAAAATGCATGTAAATCAATCACCATAGCTCATCACTGCTGTGGTTAATGTGTGTAGATTTACTAAAATAGATGTTCAGTGTTAATTCACACGTTCACACGATTTTATGCTCAGACAGACTTTTCCACAAGGCTGATGATTAAAATCAGCTGATCCGGTGTTTAAACACGCTGAATTACAGTAAAGGACAGAATTTCAGCTAAATCAACTGTAGTTTTACAGGTTTTTCCCAATGGGAATCAAAAAATGAGAGAAAAACGTTTTTAGCGATTAAGAACCATTTACATCTGGCGCCCCCTGCTGCCTCACTTAGATATCTATCCAATGTCGAAACCTCGCACTGTTAGGGGGGAATATGATGTCGCCTGATGATAAAATGCTGTAACTCGGCGCAAAGCTGCACTGGCGGCTGGAAGTTGGACTTTTCAGGACCAGCAGAGGAACATGTAGAAACGCCAAGCAACTCCTGAAAGCAACGACGCCACAAAAGAGGAAGCCAGGCTATGTTTGGCTGTTCCAGGACATGAGTCACCCCACAGAAGATCAGTAAATATAGAAACGCTGTGCGAAAGTCTGAACGCTGGGGTTAAAGTCGCTCGCCGGTTCTACACTGTCGACGGGTTTCTGTGTAGCCTGGGGCATCACGTGGACTCTGCTGCCACTTTCCAGCTCTTTTCTCAGGGTCACGTAGCGCAGCGCATTAAATAAGCCAGAATGCACAGACGTGGAGATTCGTGGAGAGCAGAACAAAACACAAAACACATGAAGAAATAGGAGCACACTCTGAGATGTACGGTACTGTGCAAAAGTCTTAGACCCCTGAGAAAATCACATGGGTCCCACTTTATAGGAAGTGTCCCATATAACTGTGGTATTCACAGTTATAGCTGGACTACAGTACAGCTACAGCTCATGTAATTACACATGTATTAACTGAAGTTCTCTGTTATTACACGAGGTCCTTCCTTCGTGTGAAGCTAATAAACATCATAACGCAGGCTACGTTACTGTAATCCAACTGTAGCATGAAAACAGCATCAGTTGCTGCATTGTTGTTGCATGCATTGTTAATGTGTAACTACAGTTATCAGAAATACAAATTTAGACCACAATATTTCAAAAAAATCTACTAATTCTGTGCAATGTCGCACAATAGGACGTCAACAAAAAAAAATGTGGTCAAAATGCAAATAATAGCTAGAAAACTTTACCTGAAGTTGCATCTGTGCTAAGGTGCTAAGACTTTTGCACATTACAGTATGTACAGGTGGGAGAAAAAAATGGATGCAACGTATGATCGTATTTTTGTCACAATACACTGCCGCAAATATCGATATTTACGTATTTAATATAAATTTACAATGTGTAAAATTTTTGGACGTTTTTTGGGTCCACAAGGTGGCGCAAGACCTGGTTCTTCTATTGGGTAAATGTTAAAGGAGGTCGGAGTGAGAGACACGACAGCAGAGTCGTAACACACCGTCTACTTTACAGTGGAACAGTCACAGTAATGTTGTATCGAGGCACAAATATCAAGATAGTGTCGCATCGTCAACTCTCTTATGGCAGGTCCCAGTTCTCAAAAGGTGCTGTGGACCGTGTTTGGTTTTTTGGGGTTAGGATTTTTCAAAATTTTTGGACCATTTTCTACATTTAAGGAAATAATTATGATTGATAAATAAATAAATAAATAAATAGATAAATAAATAAATAAATAAGACCACTATATACTTCACAAATGTAAAACATTTCACCAAAAAGTTTAAGAATTAAAAAAAAAAATCTTTATCATTAAATTTAAAACCATATTCGGCCCATATTTCAACTGGAAGACATCTGCGGACTAAACTGTGCTATGCAAATTGGTCCATACAGTTGTTCTTACAGTGATTACACATTCCTGCCAGTTCCAGAAATGAAAAAATGTAAAATTCCAGAAATTTACTGTGCAACATGTCGCAGCCAGAGCAACATTTTTATCCCTTAATTCAAAAGCTGCTGTTCAATTTGTGCTCAAATTTCAGGATGCTTGGTCCTTCTCCTGTAAAGGAGATACGAGGTTTTGCCTCAAAAGCGAAGATTCGTTTCTTTCCACGTCCTAAAAACGTAACCATGGCTACATCGGCTACGCACTACAAACATGCAGCATCGCAGCCGTCTGTAGACTGGCGCCTTCCAGTTACAAACCTCCCGCAGATGATGAACAGCTGCTTTTGGGCTGCAAACGTTACCGCAGTGACTGCAGTCACTGATAAGAGCTTAGGGTGTAACGATATATCAGAATATAGGATGCAAATATGTGACGATGTGTGGTGGACAATAAGCGTTCATCATGACATCTGATGTAACTGCATTGGTTACAGAGTTCAACCAACGCCAAACAACAGCCCAGGCCAGCCCCCTCCCCAGGCCAGCCCCCTCTCCAGGCCAGCCCCCTCCCCCGGCCCTCCAGCTCTCGCCTCATTAGTAAACTGTACCACATCTGAACACACTCCGCATTTTGTTTATTCAGGCTCATTCTAAACACTGTGAGAACATTAGATTTTCTAACTCCGTTGATTATTGTGAGAACATCAAACAAACCCTGAGCCCTGAATTGTCCATGGAACTGAATGGGCTGAACTGACGGACGCTCAGTGACCGTGGAAAGAACCGACTAAAGTCCACAAATGGCAGCAGAACAAGTTAGCAAGGTACCAGCCATCGCTGTCTACCTCACTTCGGCCCGGTTTCTCGGTCTGAAAGGGTAAAACCCAATGAACAACTTCTTATTATTACGTCTGATGAGGTCAGAGCTTCACTAATGCATTTACTGGCCTGTAGCTCAGTGGTTAGCGGTCAGGATTGGGGGAAATCTGGGGGATGGGATGGCATTACCACAGCAAGAACACTGATGAACAAAAAGCACATAAAGCGCCGGATTCCGCCCAATGAGTCCGGGAGGGAAAACTGCAGAACACCGCACGCACCATCAGCTGTGGTTTTAAGCCGAAACGCCAAAGATTTTCCCACTGAAATCCGTAACAAGTCAAAACGTCCCGATAATCCATAACCCATAAGCAAAGAACTGGACGAGGATGGAACATTATTGTATATACTGTACTAATCCCTGGGGAGCAGTTGAGGGGTGGGTGCTTTGCTCCAGGGCACTTCAGTTGTGGATATATAGGGGGTGGGGAAGGCGCTACTCATTCACTTGCCCGTCCCACATTTTTCCTGCTGGCTCAGGGACTCAAACCAGCGACCATGTGGCCACAAACCTGCCTCCTTTACCTTCAGACCTTGTTAGCCTTAATAGCCTTACTAGGCCTTACTCTCACTTGGCGCATGTTGATGGTTAATATGCATTTCTTGCGGGACAGGATTATCTGAGCCACTTGAAATAAGCTTTCCATACAAAGAAAAATGTTTGTTTTTGTTCTTTTCATTAAAAAAAAAAAAAAAATCATATTTAACTGGCAAATAATTTTTTTTTGTATTTTTGTCCATAACCATCAACTGAAGACCTTTAAATATTTACTTCATTTTTGGCCTGAAAAGGTGCATGCAATAGATGTAAATCACTACATTTTACAGTATTAAATTATTTACAACCTCTGTACAGAAGACCATAGATTTTTACCAGCAACACATGAGGGTCAACGAAGAGCGGAAAACCTCAAATACTTAAAATGTCACTTTTTTGTTCGTTTTTTGTTTGTGTTTTTTTTTGTTGTTCTGTGTAACTCTACAGTGACAGGACACCAGGAGAAGTCTGTGAACAACTCGAACGGAGCGATACGCCGCTTCGAACAACAGTTTGTGGAATAACGGGCTTCGCTGCGTCGCCCAAAGTGCCGTTCTGCTCTGTGAAGTGCTAACCACCACCCGCAGCCACCTGCTCTCGGGATTCTGGGAAATGTAGTCATGCAGCCACCCCACCCCCAACCTCACCACCCCCTGAAACATTTCAGCGAATCCCGGATGTGCTGTAAGTTTTCTGTTGTTTTTCTTTTTTTTTTTTTTGTTTGTCCCTATTTTGCTACAACTTTTGCTTTATACGCGACACACACACGCACGAGAAAGAGAACGGAAACCGAATCAGTTCACGAAAAATGGGAAATTAAATTTTTTTAAAAAAAACAAAGCGAAATTTTCACACATTTCAGTAGACCCGCACTTCCCAAAGAACACGATGGTGTCACACGAGTGAAGGACACAAATGAATCAAATGAAATCAATCAATAAGGCGAGCCAATACGGACACGGCGCAGGCGGGACGGGGGGAGGGGGCGGGGTCGGATAGGGGCTATTTTACAGGTACAGGTAGGAGACCCAGTAGACGAGGTTGAACAGGCCGAACGCCGTGGGGAAGAAGATGCGGGCATACGAGTCTATCTTTGCGACGCGGATGTGCAGGCGCCCGTGACGCCACGCCCCGGAGCGGCAGTCCTCGAAGCAGCAGAAGAAGCTGGTGCAGTCTTTTCCGTCCAAACACTCGTAGCCGTACTCCTCGTCGCGCTCCTGCATGTGTGTGGCGTTGTTCATCTGGATGGCCGTGGCCGAGCGAGGACGGATGTCCACCGTGGGGGCCTGCTTTTAGAGAGAAAGAGGAAAGCAGTGTCAGGCAGAGGGAATGCACACACATGCACGAGCGCACACACACACACACACACACACACACACACACACACACACACACACACACACACACACACACACACACACACGTTTAAAAGGCCCATATTCTCCTACAGTTCACTCATTTAGAATTTAGACTGGTTGTGTTACTGTGACTTTAAGATGGGCGGGGCTAAACTGCTCCAGGCTGAATGGGTGGGGCTAAACTGCTTCAGGCTGAATGGGCGGGGATAAACCGCTGTAGGCTCAAAGGGCAGAGCTACACTGCTGTAGGCTAAATGGGTGGGGCTAAACTGCTGTAGGCTCAAAGGGTGGAGGTATACTGCTGTAGGCTAAATGGGCGGGGCTAAACATCTGTAGGCTCAAAGGGTGGAGGTATACTGCTGTAGGCTAAATAGGCGGGGCTAACAGCTGTAGGCTGAATGGGCGGGGCTAAACTGCTGTAGGCTAAAGGGTGGGGCTACACTGCTGTAGGCTGAAAGGGTGGAGCTACACTGCTGTAGGTTAAATGGGCGGGGCTAAATTGCTGTAGGCTCAAAGGCTGGAGCTAAACAGCTGTAGGCTCAAAGGGTGGAGCTACACTGCTATAGGTTAAATGGGTGGGGCTAAACTGCTGTAGGCTCAAAGGGTGGAGCTACACTGCTGTAGGTTAAATGGGCGGGGCTAAACTGCTGTAGGCTCAAAGGCTGGAGCTACACTGCTGTAGGCTCAAAGGGTGGAGCTACACTGCTGTAGGCTCAAAGGGTGGAGCTACACTGCTGTAGGTTAAATGGGCGGGGCTAAATTGCTGTAGACTCAAAGGGTGGAGCTACACTGCTGTAGGTTAAATGGGCGGGGCTAAATTGCTGTAGGCTCAATGGGCGAGACTAAACTGCTGTAGGAAGAAAGGGTGTAGCAAAACTGCTCATAGCTGTGACATCACAAAAGTGGCTGAATTCCATATATAGACTGGGCAAAATAATTTCATCCAATCATATGGGCCCTTTAAACCCCCAAAAGGTAATTTGCACCTTGATGTTTGCCAGTGAAGTGAGACATGTTTTGACACGCTGCTGTGTTTAACTGGTCAGAACTGGATGCAAATTACTTCTTTCATGGGCAAAGCGTAAAATAAAGTGATCAGGTAAATATTTGCCTTTAGTTGAATGTTGTTTTTCTGTAATTTTAGTGGCAGTGTAAGCGAGCGATGGGCAACTCTCGGCAAACAGAGAGGACTATGATGTGGTCATTTCCTCTGTCCACCCCTGATTATTTTGTGTATGAAAATGAGAATCAGTGGATCAGTCATATCCCACATATTTCCTGTATTTATTTACGTCCTCTGAGGTTTGGTGATGATCTGTGCATTTTTTTTGGTCTCCACCCATTTCTACACAACCCATTTTCGAGCCTTTTTTTTATCCCCTAAGAGTTAAGCAGGATCTCGCCGCACCCATCCCTCACCGCACCCATCCCTTACCGCACCTATCCCTCAGACACGGACAACATGCCCAATGATCAACGTTCTGATTGTACGACCTCACTCAAAACTCTGGCCAAGGCCGAATCACTCCCATTACTTCAGTGCCAGTGGGCGGAGCCAAATGACCGGAAAAAAGTGGTGATTTTTAAGACATTTTAAGACAAACAGTCAATTCAAAATGTGTTGTTTGAAATACGCCCTTTACTTTTATTCCAATTTTTACAATTTTAAATATTTATATATATTTCCATTAATAGTTTAAAATAATAATAATTTAAATAATATATATATAATGTCACAAATCACCACCTTTTTATATATAAATCTATATACATATACATTTACATTTTATATATATACATTTTATTTATTTATTTACTATTTTTAAAAAAATATTTGTTTATATATATTTTTCATTCTTTTTAAAAACAATTCTTAGCGTCCCCTAATTTCTTTACTGATTTTCTCCCTTAATTTAGTCAGAGAAGGAGGCCAGTTGTGCTCTTGGATATATGAAGCACCATCGGGCATCAAACCCACAACCTTCCAATGGTAAGGTGAGTGCTTAGACCACTGCACCACAAGCTAAAACTACATAAACGGAAACAGTTTTACAGAATTTTCTATATTTCTGCACTAATTTGACCTAAAGAACCATCGGATTGTCCTAAAAGTAGATAAAGAACCCAAGAGAAAATCTAATGGTTTCAAGGGTTCATAAACATTCAAGCAGCACTGTAACTGACTTGTACAGTACTGTAGGTCCAACGCGACCTGTAATATGCGCTTAAACGTCGCTCGGGCAGTTAATGTCTAAGCACAAGACAAAAGAGGCGTGTGGTCGTAAGTCAGTGAGGCAGTGAGGCCGTTAAAGCTGCTTTAATGAGCTCCTGTAGTTTAACCTCCCTCTTCCTGAAGACCCTCATCCAGTCCTTCACAGGCTAATTGAGCAGCGGGACTCGCTTCTTACAGTCAGCCGCTGAAATTTAAATGAGCCGCTTTCGGCTCCTGTTATCCGTCCGCAGCCTGTTGTGACCGAACTCCAGCAGGAGCCTCTGCATTTACAGTCAGCTAACAAAGTGGAGCTTTCCCCAAAGCTGCAGACCTCATTTACTCAGACCTGCTCTGACCTTTAAAGTTCTGAGTGTGATTTTTACAGATTTATGGGTAAAAAAAACAACTTTTTTTGTAGTCAATTCTGCTTAAAAGTGGCATGCTGGATACAGGGGAAAATATTCTATATTATATTTTTTACAAGAATAATATTTTTACAATAATAATAATAATAATAATATTTTTCAAACAATACTAATTCTATTCTAATATTATATAATTTTTATTACACATTTTCATAATTTAATCCTAACTATTAATTCATTATAAATAATTATATTCACAAATTATTATTATTTTAAAAACCTCTCTTTACGGAAAAACTCTCTTTAATCGAAATGGTCATATAATTTTAAACATTTTCCAGCCAGTGCATTGAGACAGTACTGTCTAACATTACAAAAAAGCAAAAAAATGTTGTTTTTTTTTCAAATGCATTTTTAAGCATTTAATGCATAAACCGAGTGGGTGTTGCCGGAATCAGATCTGTTCACAATGGTGGCGAATGGAACCAGACGTCTGGTTCCTCTACAAGCTCCTCACAGAAAGTTCTTCACATTGTTCTAGTTTGGAGAAGATAAACCCAGAGGGATACATGCAGGACACGGGAGTCAAAAGAGAGAGTTTGGAGGTACAAAGGCTATATTTGTGTTGGAGACGTGACGTCTGGTTCCATTCACCACCACTGTAAAGAAATCCCAGTTTTACACCAAACCCGGTCTGAATTATGGGGGATTCTGGAAAAATAGTGGTGGTGTTTCCATTCGAAGCGAGTAAAGGAAGGTCAGTAATTGAACAATAGCCTTACAGCAGTATAGTAATATTAAATATTGCTCACATACGAGGTGCTGCATGCTATAATAAGGCTGTGAATTTCAAAAACTCACCAAAATCAATTTGGGCAATTCGGGCAATTTCCTGCCATTTCTGGGCCGTCACATGCATTTTGCCCAGCACTAGTGCATTATAGGTGCTTCCCTTTAAAAAACGAAGCCAGGGTTTGGGTCACAGCGCAGCCGCCTGGGGCTCACACCGAGCTGGGTCATGTGACTCGATTCTCAAAGGGGCAGAGCACGGGAAAGGAAGTAAGGAGAGGACACGGAGACCGGGCCCGGATACACAGCGGCACGGCAGCTCTAACAGCATGAAATCAGACAACCTGCAGGGACGCTCCTCTCTGCTTCACCACTTGCCGTTTTTTTCCTTCACTCCAGCGTCTCTCGACATTAGTTTGAGACTGATGAGAGCTTACACACCGATCAGCCATAACATTAAGACCACCTGCCCAATATTAAGCAGGTCCCTCCTGCTGCTGGAACAGCTCTGACTGTGCTGCACTGTGTGTTCTGACCCCTTTCCATCAGAGTCAGGATCACTTCTTACACCACAGTAGCTCTTCTGTGGGATCGGACCAGACAGGCTAGTCTTCACTCCTCACGAGTGTTTCGTAATATATTGATATTATATACATTATCAAGCGTTAAACATTCACACGTTTCTAACTTTAGCTTCACGTTCCCCACATCTGTTTATTCCAGAATTATTTTGAAGGCTGAGATTTACTTATTTATTTTTTTAAAAAGTAAAAATCGAACCAAGGCCTTGGATTAGCATTAGCATTAGCATTACATTTGACATATTTCAGCCTACATTCGGAGCCATGCCACAACTTCTGTATCGGTTTCCCCCGGGTTGACCTCATCCTTCCCTCCGGCCTAAGGCTTCACCTGTGACCTTCTAACCTAAATCGTCCCTAATTAGTGACCTATTTAAAGATCAGTCTGGCTAAAGCTGCCAATCTTGGTCACTGCCACAGCCACTTAGTGGGCAGTGAGCAGGTTATTTTGTATGTGTGTTTGTGTGTGTGTGTGGGGGGTTGTCTACTTCAGGCGGTTAAGGGTTTACTGACTCTTTAAACAGCATCAGGTTAAAAGCCCTGCACACACACACACACACACACACACACATACATACACACACATACACACAGGAAGATCAGTAGGCAAGGATAAAAGGAAGCTGCCATTATTAAACTGACATGTCCATGCTCCACCCACAAATGTGTTCTGCTGTTGCTAACTTCATTCAATTATTTTTTTCAAATTAAGAGTGTTATTAATGTCAAATATTGTAAAATATAAAACCACACTCCGATAACACATTTTTAAAAATTCAGTGTGAACAGACTCCTCAAGAGTGGGTTTGGTTCAGATTGGGATTTCTTTACAATGGTGGTGAATGGAACCAGACGTCTCCAACACAAATGTTGCCATTGTGTCTCCTCTCCACCCCCCAGTGAAGCTCCACATGTCTCTAAATGTTTCTATGGAATGGTGGTGATGGTAAAAGAGTGAATCTGAACTAAATCACTCTGGGGGACTATTTTGCCTCACAACACCCCTTATGTATCCCTCCACCACGACTGGGTTTAGTTTTAGGCCCAAAAGCTTCTCCAAACTCTGGTAGAACAATGTCTCAGGCATCAGGCAGCGTGTTCATCACCGCTTCACGTCTGTGAGGAGCTTTGGAGGAACCAGATGTCCTGACTCATCTGAATCACTCCGTTTACATCCTAACCACTTAATTTGAAGGATTTGTGAAAAATCCGTGGCTTTAACGCCCAAACTCTGGATCACCATCTCATGTCTGTGAGGAGCATTCAGAGGAACCAGACGTCTGGTTCCATTCACCACCACAGTGGACAGTTCTGACTCACACCAAACCTGCTCCGAACCTCTCTGTTTGCATCTGAACCACTGAATTATGCAGAAATTCTGCTTTGGTTAGGAAGAGCATGTTTAGGATGCTCCTGCTTCCAGCACATGGACTTCAAGAACTGACTGTTCACGTCCTGCCTAATGTACCCCACCCCCCTGACAGGTGCCACTGAAATGAAATAACCAGTCAATGTTACTTCACCGGTCAGTGGTGTTAATGTTATGGCTGATCGGTGTGTTTGAAACCAACAACACTCTAAACGTAGGTCTTGTAACACTTAATCGCCTTATTAAGGTGGAGGGAGTTGTGCCAACCTGGCAACCCCGGCTCCAAAAGGGTGCATTTGAGGGCAGAGCGTGGACACCAAACCCAAAAGAAACACAAGTGCACGCCGTTAGTGAACGTCGCCGTTAGCTTTGCAGGAGAGTCGGTTAAGATGTGAACTGTGCGTGTGTGGTTGAGCCGTACGTCATCAGCTAAAGGCACTCGTGTGAGGGGGCTGGTGCGATGGGTTAGGGTTGATGGGCACGAGAGCAGTGTGTGTGGCTCTAGCAGACACATGCAAGAGGTTTTCAACTCGTACACAAGCAATATACCTTTGAGGAAAAGAGCCGGAGGAGCTTTTGTCCAAACAGGAAACAAAGAACATGTGGAATTAAAAAAAAAATAAAATAAAAATTTAAAAAAGAAAAAAGAAAAAAAAAAGAAAAACAGAAAAAAAGTCAAAAGAAAACAGAAGAAACAGAAGAAGCACAACAACAAATGTACAAATAAGCAACACAATGTCATATAGAACACACTGAACTCGGAAAAGTGGGGAGAGAAACAACTTGCTGTAAATACAGTACCACACACACGTTTACGTTTACATCGGTTACACACACAGGAGGAAGACGCATGGCCACATACGTCAGGACCAGGTTCGCTTCAGTCTGAAGACGGAAGTGCGTGATACGGGGCCATATGTGACGTCTTACACACTTGATTTGCCTTTTTGTGTCATGTTTTACCCCCGATTCATGTCTCCAATTCCACTTTACTGCTCCTGTGTCGCCGTTCACTGTAACGCTGCTGCATCTTTGCACAACCTGCTACTTTGCACCTGGTAGAGCCATAACTGTGCTCTGGTCTCTGCTGCACTGTCTCTGCACCGTCCTGCGATGTTTGCACACTTTTTGCTCTGTAGTGGTTCGTGGTTCTGCGTTTTCCTGCAGCATCGCGGTTCTGGAGGAACGTTGTTCCATTGCACTGCGCACTGTGCGAACTGTATATGGTTACATTGACAATAAAGGCCGACTTGACTTGACGTCACGTTGCCGATTCCAGTAGAAGCAGGTATAAAACAGCGGGTTTAATTAATCAATCACGACCAGGCCGCACCCAGACGTCCCACCAGGCCGTGAAGATGGTTGTGGGCTGAGGATGGGTCTGGACTGTCTAAGCAAACTATAAGACAGGGTTCCCCAAATCTGGTCCTGGAGGGTCGGCGTCCAGCACAGTTTGGTGATCTCCCTGCTTCAGCTCATCTGCTCACTGCCAGGTGTACTGAGTGTGTTTGAAAAGAAGAACTGTCGCCATTGGTAACACAACCAAGTAGTAGCAAGATATTGACAAAGCAGTTGGTACACGCTATGCTAATGTTTTGCCATCCACTGTAAAGTACTAGTGCATTGTGGGAGATAGTACTGCCCTATAAAACTACGCTGGAATTATGTTTTACATTTTGGACACGGGCGACTAGGGCGGCGCGATTATCGCAAAAATCACAATCACGATTATTTCGGTTAATACTGTGATCCCGACCCTACACAGTTTCTCACTGACTTTGGAAATTTCTAAACGTGAATTTTCTTAAACTTTAAATACAGCACAACTGAACGACCCAGTCCAATCACAAGTCCTGTCTAGACTCAGGCCCGATCAGCTCCGAAAAACCCTAAAATCTGAAAAACACAGTGGAATCCAAAGTCATGTGACTCTTTGTCATTGTGAACACACTCAAGCACCACAACGAAATGTGACCTCTTTATATGACCCATCACACGTGCACACGTGGGCAGCTACCAACAGCGCCCGGGGAGCAGTGTAGTGGGACGGTACCTTGCTCAAGGGAACCTCAGTAGTGCCCGGGCTGGGACTCGAACCTGCGACCTTCCGGTCCCAAAGGCAGTGTCCTAACCACTAGGCCTCCACTGCCCAAGTGTATTAGTAAGTGTATTCGAGATTACAGAACACCTCCACATGGTATGAAGTCGGAAATAATTTCGGGACTCATTTAGCACCAAGAAAACTAGAAAAGTTCGAGTCGCGGTCCTTAAAAAATTTCCAAATAATTGTCCTAATGTTCTCTAGGTCGACGTGGTCAGCGTAGAAAAATGTCATTTTGAAATACGTTTGTTCAATTCGCAGTTAAACCCGTTTCTTGCTCTTGGAAGGCAAATTACACAGTGAGTGGTGTCGTGACTTTCAAAAGTCCTGAATTTTGAACAAATAAACAATAATACTGAAGCCAAGTGCTGATATAATCTCAGTTCACAAACTACACAGTTGGACTAATGTAATGTGAGTCTGAGCAATGAACTTTTCTTGGCTGTACAGAGTGGTAACAATGTTTGTAGGAGGTGTTATGGACAGACTGACCCATATCCATGCGAGTGGTGGCTGCATTGCGTGATAAACTGTAAACATTTAAACGGCTGAAACTCCAGAACGGCTACAGTTTACTCACGCAAGGTTTTCAGCTTCAGAACTAATGATAAATGTTCCAAATTAGGTCAGACTCCATTAGAATCAACTACAGTTTACGTTCTCGATGAATCGCTTTAGTGATTTCTTTGCAGTTTGGATGAAAAGCAGAGTTTTCCGCTGTATAAAGCCACATTTAGCAGTTGGAAATATTCTCCACAAGGGGGAGCACTTGATTAGCATTTTTGCCAATTAGGCGACTGTCACTGGCGAGGTGATGAACTTGAGTCATCAACGAAGTAGTGGGTGGGGCTAGTGGGTGGGGCTAGTGGTTAGGACGCTGCCTTTGGGACCTGAACGTCGCAATTTGTGTCAAGAACGATGCTCTAACCGAGTCAGTTCACAGTTTTTACAGGGTGCGGCGTTGAACTGGGACACAGGAATTTGTAGCTACATTTTTATTTGAGTTTTCATTCTTATTTTGCTTTCAGTATTATTATTGCTATTATTAGTTCTACTACTTTTAGTATATGTGTTATATTATATTTATTTTGTTTTTCATGAAGCTTAGTTTAAATACCACACGATAAAAATAAATGAAAAACACCGAGAACGCTGCCTTAAAATGCTAGGGTTACATTCCAATCTGGCAACCCTGACCAAAAAGGCAGTGGAGGCCTAGTACTTAGGACATTGCTCTTGTGAACTAAAGGTGGCAGGTTCGAGTCCCTGGGCACCACTGAGGTCCCCTTGAGCAAGGTACCGTCCCGCTACACTGCTCCCCGGGTGCTGTTGGTAGCTGCCCGCTG
>JBBPDA010153822.1:0-19326 GCA_037974385.1 Arnoldichthys spilopterus | reverse complement strand
ACACTGAAATTCCTCCAGATTCCTTGAATCTTTTAATTATGTTATGCACTGTTGAAGGTGAAATATCCAAATCTCTTTGTATCTTTCTTTGAGGAACATTGTTTTTAAACGTTTCAATAATTTTCTCACGTATTTGTTGGTGACCCTTTGCCCATCTTTGCTCCTAAAGGACTAGACCTTTCTTGGATTCTGCTTTTGTACTAAATACATAATTACAGTCACCTGTTTGGAATGTGTTGCAAGTCTGAATGACAGGAAAGAATGTATATTTACAAATGAAATGAAGTTGACCAGCCAAAACATTACATATTTTGTGTTTACATTGTCTGCAATGTCAAAAGTCAAAGTAAATTTAGAAATTACTACTTATTTGGGGTTGTATCTGAACCAGCTTTACCAAGCAAATAGCAAATTTAATTACACCCCAGAGTCTGTTTATTCACTGGCAAGACAATGGAATTAGGCAAGACAAAAGAAAGATATGTCTGCTTCATGGTAAACAACTTGTGATGTTTGTGGAGAATATCTTTTTAAGATTTTCCCCCAACCTTGAGCACCTCCACCTACTATGCTATACTACTTAACCAGGAAATTAGAAACCAAAGCTAGGCTTCCTGTTTTGCAAAGTATTGTTTGCCAATTTCCAACTTACTGAGTGTTTTTCCCTGACAGATTTTTCTCTGGTTTTTTGATATTTTTGCCTGGACTTCTACTTTGGATTTGGATTTTGGATATTAAACTTGTTTGCTGCACTTGAAGCCTGCTTGTGTTTCCTAACAGAATACTTTGCCATGGACCCAGTTTCAGCGGCAATTCACGAAAGCCTGTTGCTTTAAGAACAAAGAATAAATGAGGTAGTCGCCTTGCTGCAAAATCTGCCTGCTACCCCAGTAGTTCAGGAGACAGGCGCCACTTCTCAGATTATTGCTGTACCAAAAAGAAATCCTTTTGACTGTAGGGGTTTTCTGATGCAGTGCTCATTGTACATATCTGCACAAAGTTTCGCAGTGAGAGAGAAAAAATAAACTTTTATGTGTCACTATTAACCGGGAAAGCTAAAAACAGGGCTACCTTGCTGTGAACTCAAAACAATGCCATCCTGCAAACTGAGAAGGACTGACCTGTTTTAAACAGATTTTGATCACCCGGTAGAAGGGAGAGAAAGGGGTGACTTGCATTTGGAGATTAAACAGGGCTCTCGTACAGCAGCCAAGTATGCTTTGGAATTTCACAGGTTTGCGGCCAGAAGCAGGTGGAATGAGCCCCCACTGTTTGCCGTGTTCAAAAAGGGGTTGCAAAAGGATTTACGCAAGGAGATGGCTTGTCAAGGTGATGTTGTAGAGTTGGAAAAATACATCCAGACTGCCATCATTGTGGATCGCTACTTACAACAATGCACCATGGTGCCATCCTGTGAGTCTGCAGAACATGCCAATCAGGAACCCATGCAAGTTGGACTCATGCCGCTTTCCAAAAAAGAGCGTCAGTGACAGGCTCATGAAAAATGAGGCTGGTCACCATGTCAAGTAGTGTGCCACCAAGCCCTGCAAGAGCCTCAAGCAGGTGAGTACTTTAAACCGATCTAACTTTAAGCATTATCCTCTCTCTTTACTTGTTTGCTTGAAAGGTAGATTTGGTTGTCATAATCTCACTGCTTTGAAGGACTTTGTGCAACAATATGACATTCCCCTCACTGAATTAGCCAAACCCCTCGGCATTAAATCTGTGCTTCATTGAACTTCTCCTTCACCCTGCTCATGCTGTGTGATCCCCAAACCACAGTGCTAATCAGATTAGCGGAGTGCATTTCATGACATCTGAATCTGGTGTCTAGCAATTACAGTGCTAATTAAGATCACTAATATCTACTTCAGAGGGTTAAGCAGCATCCCTATGGTTTGAGAATAAGAGGAGATCGCTGGCAGCGGCTTTTTTATAATGCTTTTAAATGTTGATTTAAAAAAAGAAGTCAGAGAAGTTAAAAATAGTAAAGGACAGAAAGAAAATAAAAGGATGAGAATGAGAAGAAGAAGATCGATTTGGTGATGAACACAAGATGAAATAGAAGAAGGTAAATAAAGAGGAAGCAGATAATGCAGCATAACAAGATATTCATGCGGAAGATGAAAAATATGAATGATGATCATGAGGTAGAATGCGAAGAGATGATGAAGTAGATTTACAATAAGATAATGCTGCATTTTAAGAAGATGATGATGATAATGATGAAAAAGATACTTAAAAAAGATGATGAAAAAGTTGATGGTGATACTGAAGAAGAAGATGATGCTGAAGTAATCAGAGATGATTAATTGTAATAAAGAGGACGATGAAAACACTGATGCACATAAATGCACATACAAAGAAAAAATATATACATATATAAGATAGACACAAACAGTGAGAGAGAGAGAGAAAGGGGGAGAGATGTGAAAGTGACTATATGTCATTGTGAACCCACTCAAACACCACAAAGAAACGTGACCTCTGCATTTAACCCATCACACATGCACACGTGGAGCAGCAGACAGCTATCAGCAGTGACCGGAAAGCAGTGTAGAGGGACAGTACTTTGCTCCAGGTAACCTCAGTATTGCCCAGGCCAGGACTTGAACCTGCGACCTTCAGGTGCAGATTGAACCACTAGGCTTCCACTGCCCATATGATATAACCATACTGATTCAGATTGAAATCTACTGTACTTTGCATTTACCTTACGTGCTTTGCATGCATGTTTATCTCTTTTTGGGGTCCACAGTACCCCAAGGAAGGAGTGAATGGAAAATGTGTGTGTGTGTGTGTGTGTGTGTGTGTGTGTGTGTGTGTGTGTGTGTGTGTGTGTGTGTGTGTGTGTGGATAAAAAGATAAAAATGAAGTACCTGAAGCTCAGTGTTCCTCTGGATAGTATAGGTTCTGCTCTTGCCACAGGTTTAAACCTCTTTATTTCCAGTGTGATCTTTACATAACAGATGTGGAAATTGAGTCTGGTTTTCTGTAACTACTCTCTCTGCTTCTTTTATTAAAATCCTGATTCTTCTGTGTATTTTTTAATCTATATTTCATATGAATGCAAAGCTGTTTCCTCCAGTAAATTATAAACCCATGTATATGTACAAGAGAAAGAGAGAGAGAGAGAAAGAGAGAGAGCGAGAGAGAGAGAGAGAGAGAGAGAGAGAGAGAGAGAGAGAGAGAGAGAGAGAGAGGGAGAGATTAAGCCCAGTGAACAGTATTAAACTCTCACACTGAGAACTACCGACTGATTATGATTTTCTCTCTATCTCGCTTTCTCTCAATTTCTTTCAATCTTGCCTCTAACTTTTCGCTTTATCCTTCATTAACCCCCCCTCCCCCCGCCCAATTGCCTCTCTATGTGAGCCAGTGTGTGTGTGTGTGTGTGGTGACGTGCACGCTGCTGGGTCTATAAGTAGCGCGCGCGGTTAGATCGCGCGCAAAAGGAGTCGTTCAATCGCCACGGACGCGCGAAGACCAGCTCTGCATCCCTCTCTTGTTCGTCTCTACACACGCGCGCACGCACGGAAGAACGCAGCATGCTCGTGACAAAGAAATCTAAAGGTTTTCTTTGGTTTGGTGTTATCAGATTCAGCAGGAGATGAACAGGTAATTTCACATAATTTTTTGAGCAGAACAGCCCGAGGAGCATAATGAACTATTCTGACGGAAATTACACCGAAACTTCCGGCACGCAGCTAGCGCTGGAGATTGGAGCTGAGAACGTGGCCACTCTGCTGGTCTTTGCGCTGATATTTGCACTGGGCGTGCTGGGTAATGCCGTGGTCATCACAGTGCTGGCCCGGAGCCGTCCGGGCCGGTCTCGCAGCACCACCAACATCTTTATACTGAACCTGAGTGTGGCCGACCTGTCCTACCTGCTCTTTTGCGTGCCTTTCCAAGCAACTGTCTATGTCCTGCCCACCTGGGTGCTGGGCGCATTTGCCTGCAAGTTTGTCCATTATTTCTTCACCGTCTCCATGCTGGTCAGCATCTTTACTCTGTCCGCCATGTCTGTGGACCGTTATGTGGCCATCGTACGTTCCCGCAGTTCCTCGTCTGTGCGGGTGGCCCGCAACGCCTTGCTGGCCGTCGTGGTCATCTGGCTACTGTCCCTGGCCATGGCGACTCCAGTCGCGTACCACCAGCGCATCATCGAGCATGGGGACAACGCCACCTACTGCTGGGAGCTGTGGCCACAAGCACATCACAGGAAGATCTATGTGGTGTGCACCTTTGTCTTCGGTTACGTCCTCCCACTGCTGCTCATTTCATTCTGTTATGCCAGGGTGAGTGCAACACACCTGCTCAAACACCTTACATGCACCTACAAATGTTTGGACATGTGCATTCTTACACACATCTGCAACTGCAAAACACAGCTGAAGACACAAGCATACGCCTTGTGCTCCCCTGCACATATTTACTGTGGGTCTTGAAAGTTTGTGAGCCCTTTAGAATTTTCAATAATTTTGCATGAATATGACCTTTAACATCATTTGATGTTTACACAAGTTCTAAAGGTGGATAAAGAGAACCCACTTAAACTAAAATGAGACAAAAATCTTATACCTGGCCATTTATTTATTGAAAAAAAGGATCCAGTTTTGCATATTAGTGAGTGGCAAAAGAAAGCAAACTATTGCTTTCATTTTTTGATATGACCCCCTTCCAGTAACTTATTATCAGTCCTGGACAGAGAGAACACTTTCAGTTGTTCAATTGTGCGATGCTTGTAGGTTTCCTCACATGAACTACTTGCCTAAGATCCTTCCAAAACATTTATATTGATTTATTGAGGTAATGATTTGGCCAGTCCAAAACATTAAGTTTATTCTTCTTTAATAATTCTTTGTTATAACAACTTGTGTGCTTAGGGTTGTTGTCTTGCTGCATGACTCACCTACTTTTGAGATTCAGTTCGTGGAAAACAAAGTGCTGATATTTCGATTTTGATTATTCAGAATACATTGTTCCACCAATGATGGCAGGCTGCCTGGCCCTGATGAAGAAATACAAACCCAAACCATGATACTATGAAAACTATGTTTTACAAATTGGATAACATTCATTCACTGGAATACACTGTTTGCTTTTCTTCAAACATTGCACTTCTCATTTATAACAATGTATTTATCTTCACTTAGAAACCAAAAAAACACAATTGGTCAGGGATTTTCAAATGTATGAGAGGCTGTAGTGATGTTGCAGTGGTGTTAATATTATGGCTGGTCAGTGTATAGCTTTAGTATATAGGTTTACATACCAATAAAAGAAGAATAAACTTAATGTTTTGGACTGGCCAAATCCTGACCTTAAACAATAAAATTTTTTTAAATGTTGTGAAAGGACCTTAGGCAAATAGTTCAGTTGAGAAAACCCACCAACATCCCACAGACTGTAACCCATCTTTTCTTCACAGTTTATCAGCTCCTCTCTACCCCAATCATAAGTGGAAAGGACCACCGCTGTCCCTATAAAATTTAGGTGGTGGACCATTCTCAGCACAGCAGTGAAACTAACATGGTAGTGTGTGTGGCGATGGTATGAGTGTATTAGACCCAGCAGGGCTCCTGAGGTTTCCATTTTTGTGACCAGTTGGTGTAGATGACCACTCTTGTGTTAATGTGACCTTGACATATTTTACAAGCACTGTAACTGAAACACTGTTGTTTTCTGTTTACAGGTTTTAAATCACTTGCGCAAAAAGCTCAAAAACATGTCAAAAAAATCAGAGGCATCTAAAAGGAAGGTACGTCC
Source organism: Arnoldichthys spilopterus (assembly GCA_037974385.1). Lineage (NCBI taxonomy): Eukaryota > Metazoa > Chordata > Actinopteri > Characiformes > Lepidarchidae > Arnoldichthys > Arnoldichthys spilopterus. The sequence continues at coordinate 13,557 of JBBPDA010153822.1, read as the reverse complement.
TCTACACCTGCAAGCAGATTCCCAAAACATGACTCATGTTGATTTTTGTGAACTTTGTGTTTTGTGTAATGTATCACAGCATTTATTACAGAAAGCTGCTTAAAAGTTGCATCAGCTGCAGTACTGCAATTGCTTAGCAGATACACTCATATGTTATAGCAACAACCCAACGGCAGAATTGTCTGTAGAAGGATTTTGGTAATAAGTGCATCTAATTTAATAACCCCCTCCACCCCCTAAAAATAGTCACTGCTTCTTCACTGTCATCTGCATACAAATAATAAATAGAATTGGCATTAAATAATGCACAGTGTCAGTGACAGGAATTTGAATCACTTACCAAATCTAATTCTACTCTGAAATACAGAGCTGTATTGAACAAACTTGATTCAAAGTACCATTTCCATCTGAATAAAATATTTTACATCAACACAATTATAGCAGAAAGAAAGTTCACTGAAAGACAGTCATTGTGTTATATTATGTAATATGTTTTATTTGTGTGTAAATGATGTAGGCATTCAAATCATGTCAGTCAAGTGCGTAATCATTTTGGAGTGTACTTTTTTGTAATGATCTCGGGTGTTCTGGCAGCAAACGCAGGCAGGAAGGACGTGACAAAAAGGAATTTATTAACGCAACAGGACAAGGACAAGACAGAGACTAGAACAGTGTGCATAAACACAAACAAAGATCGACCAGGGGGGACGCCCACGAAAGCCCTTTAAACCCTTAGATAATTGCCCACAGCTGAGCTCGAGCTTTGGGTCAGCTGTGGGGGCGGGGCTAGGGCGCCCTCCTGACGTTTTAGGTGGAAATTCAACACTGTGGGAGTTAGCACAGGTGACATTTTTGCACAGAGAAAGTGCAGAGTAAAGAAAACTGTTATTAATAGCCAGGATCTGTGCCAAACCTTTTTGAGGAGCAAACAATTCTGAAGGAAGAGACATAATTCTACTTAACACAGCCCTATCTTATGAAATACTACAGTATTTTATAAATCCAAAAAACTTTTCTTGGTAAATCACTGTTCCTTATACAAGTCTTAAAAGTGCTACATTGAATGTGACTGATACTATTTAAATCAGGAAATTTCTGTGCATTACTTATTGTTTGGTACCAAAACATTGTTAAATTAAGTTTCTTTAAAATATAACTCACATGATTCAATACACTGCTTATTTCCAGAGGCAGAGCCAGCATAGAAAATGGGTGTGTGTTTGGTTACCACAAGCCCTGTATTTGAGCGTGGTCTACAAACATTTAGTAAATAAAAATAAATAATAGTTAAATAAATAATAAAATACTAACAAATAAAATATTATTACTAGGTCTGGTATTAAAATGACTGCAATGATATAAATGACTGATAAAAAAAAAGCTGATTATCAGGGGACAAATCTGAGGTCTAGTAAAACACATGGCTGTGTTAGGTGGAAACAGGTGGCCATGTCATAACACTCACATAAATCAGAAAGAAAACATTAAGCACAAATCAGTGGCACTGAAAAGGAAATGTTGACTTTAAAGGGTGACTTTAACTCAGCTTTGGGTACACTTACTTTTTTCAGTAACTTCAAACATGATTGATTAAAAGGAAAGTGACCATCAGGTCAGGTGATAAGGGAGTGAGATGAGAAAATACCTGTGAATAAAAATAGTTGAGAGAAAAGAGAAGGACAGCTCTGATGAACCTGACACTCAAATATAAAATATGTTTCGTTTGTACCTTTTATGTGACCTGGGCTGATTCCAAAAATATTTATAATTATATTTATAATTATAATTAACCAACCAACAGAAATGTTCCAAAAACTTTCTTAGAATGACTAGACTCTAGACTTAGAATGAAAATGTATATAACATTAATGTCCATTAAAAAATAAATAATGTTTTTGCCTTCAACCATAAAGTTACTTTTTTGGAGATCATTAAACTCTCTCAAGGACAGAAAAGAAGAAAATGTGGCCCTGGCTTATTCCTTGTACTAAGCTAATTATGGAAGATTAACAACTCTAGTTAGGGTTTGTTTGTGTGTGTGTGTGTGTGTGTGTGTATGTTTTTTCTCATTACATAAACACATATTGGATTTTTCCTTTTCAGTATACTCCTACACTCTTAACACATTAGAACACGCAAAGAATTACAGAAAGTTTACTTGTCTTATTGATTTAAAATGTTCCTTATTTTTGATAGATTTTAGTCATTTGCCTACAGTGAAAGGGAAACGAGTATGCAGACATGCTTGTGTTGGTTAACTGACACATTTCCAGTGTGTACATCCACTTCAATTTGTCTTTTGACTTAGTATATGGGCTAATATTAACAAATAAGTACAAATATATATTATATATCTATTTATCTGTTTGTCTCTGTCTGTCTGTCTGTATGTGTGTGTGTGTGTGTGTGTGTGTGTGTGTGTGAGAGAGTGTGTGGAAAAGACACAAAAAATAAACTGACTAATTCTAACCCTTACCCTTTCCTCTTGATAAACCATCCATAATTCTCCGAGGTTTTGTGAATGACTCACTTTTTAAGGCTCAAGTCAGGAGTATGGCTTAACCAGGAGCTTTACCTTTTTTGAAATCAGTCTAAAGTTATTTGGGCTGTATGTTGAAATGTTCTTTTTATCTACAGGTTCAGTTTCTTGGCTAAAAATGTTATTCTCCTCTAATATCTCCCAATACATCACTGGATGTATACTGTATTTTTTAAATAACGTTTAATGTTACCTCAGAACTTTTTCAATAGGTACAGCTGTACAAGTATCAGAAGTCTGCTTATGGTGTTCCTGGAACTGCAGGCACACTTTTTCTAGCAAACATGATGAGCTGAACTATTTCCAAAGAGCTCTCTTTTTGTTTTGTCTACAGCTCCAATTTGTTTAAATATGCACATTTTAGACACATACGTAGCTTAGATAGCTTAGTTGGATCAAGTGTGCTGGGAGCAGGGAATATCATGGACCAGGGTTAGAAAACACTGGACTAGAGGATGACTAACAAACCATGCACCATCAAATGAAGCATCAAACTACCAACAACAACAAACTACAAGTTGTACCAGCAGGTTGAATTAATCTAATAAAGTGGACAGTATGTCAACACAGTGTTTTTAAGCTGTGTGAAATCTAGCATAAAGCACATAAGTAATGCCTGCTCACTGGTGGTGCTCTGGGGGACATGACCATTAATGAATAGGGTAAAGAGGCCAAACAAAAGAATGAAACAGTGAACTAATGTACAAAACTAGACTGTTGATGATGTCACTATACAAATAAAGTGACACCAGTGAGCTGCTATACTGTACTCCATCTCTGTTGTGTATGAAATTAAAGCTAGTCTATAAGTGAAATGTAAACATACTTTTAAAAAATGGAGATGCAACATTAATACTGATGTGTATTAAATTGTCCTACTACAATATCAAGTTTGTGGACTGCATCAATCCACCATTGCAGTGTTGACTAGTTAAGGGTTTCCTCTTTGATCTTGGTTCCTCTTAAGGTTTCTTCCTTTCATCATGTAAAGAATATGTATGTGTATGTCTTATCAGTTTAAATGTGTTTATGTAGTTATTATGTTATGTGGTTGTTAGTAAACTTCCTGAAAGGATGGGACATTTTGTAGAATGCAATAAAATCAGGAAACTGTGAGTTTTTTTTTAGAGAGAGAGAGAGAGAGGGAGAGAGATTGTTAGAGATGCTAAAATGTTACGAGTGATTAAGAACAATAAACACTAAAACACTAAAAACACTAGGACAGAGGCATATTTCCACTGTTATATCACCTTTCCTTTTAATTTCCCTTTACTCATTTGGGAACTGAGGATACTAATTGCTGCATTTTTGCAAGTGGAATTTTTGCTCTTTGCTTGATACAAGACAGCTGCTTCACAGTATTTGTCTGATTCTCATCTTCACAAAGTGGTATATATTTTTTTAAGGAGACAGGACTGATGGAAGGTCAGTCAAGCACACACACTATGTGTCTATAAAGCCATGCTCTTGTAGCATGTGCAGAATTGAGCCTGGCATTGTCTTACTAAAATAACCATAGACTTCCTTAATAAGACGTTATGCCTTGATGGCAGCATAATATTTCAAAACATTTACACATATCCAAGATGCCTATGCTTTGCACTGATATACCCCCACATGAATGTTGTTTTTTGCAGATAACAGTCTGAATTGTCCATTTCGTCTCTGGCACTGACAGCTCAGGATCAATTTTGTTGAAATTTGTACTCATCTAACAACAGTACACATTTCTTTGAGTTGTTGCATAGAATTTACATATTCCCTTTGTCACAATAGAAGAGATGAACTGAGGTTAAGCCCTTGTGGCGTGAGGGAAAAGCCCAAGCGCGGAATGAAAGCGAATGAGCAGGTAACTCACGCAGTTGATCTATGAACGCTCCGGTTGTGGAGATGGAATTCCCACCAGGAATCCGCGTTCACACATGCACTCAGTGAAGGATTTAAGAAGGCCCAATGGACTGGGAGTACTCACAATCCGAAGAATATGGAGCTCAGGAAAGCCGGTATGAGCAGGCATGGGAACTCAATGACTGAGTGCCAGTAAGAACCCAATTTCATGTTTATATACCTTCCATGCGTCATTTCCTTAACCGTCTAGACGTCACATGACTGGTGCATATGACATTACCCCCCCCCCCCCCTCCAGGATGAGAGGACACCCGATGATGGTAGTCCTTGATAAGAGAAGGGTCCAGGATAAAGCGACCAGGGACCCAAGACCGTTCCTCCGGACCATAACCGGCCCAGTCGACTAGATACTGGGTACCGCGGCCACGGCGTCGCGAGTCAAGGATACGCCGGACGGTGTAGGCCCGACCACCGTCAATGGTGCAAGGGGCGGGAGGGGGGGGACCTGGGGAGACAGGGGGGAGAAGAAGACAGGTTTCAGTTGAGATATGAGAAAGAGGGGGTGGACCCAGAGTGTGGCAGGCAGCTGGAGGCAGAAGGTGACAGGGTTGATGCGGTGAATAATTTTGAAGGGTCCGATGAACCGAGCCGTGAGTTTAGGGGATTCAGTGTGTAGGCGAAGGTTGCGTGTGGATAGGTAAACCCTGTCACTGACGTGGAACAGTCGCCCTGGATGGTTGTGTTGGGTGGCATAGCAAACGTTGGCCTGCTGGATGGAAATATGGGCTTGGTTCCAAAGACGCCGGCACCGGCGGACTAACCATTGGGCTGAGGGCACGTCAACCTCCGGCTCCTGGTGTTCGAATATGGGAGGTTGGTACCCGTAACATACCTCAAATGGACTGAGGCCAGTGGCAGAGGCGGTAAGCAGATTATTGGAGAGCTCAGCCCATATGAGGAAGTTGGCCCAGGAACGCTGTTGATCGGCCACAAAGCATCTGAGAAAGTGCCCCAGCTGTTGGTTAGCCCGCTCCGTCTGACCGTTGGTTTGGGGATGGTAACCTGAAGAGAGACTGGTGGAAATGTCGATCAGACGGCAGAAAGCCCTCCAGAACTTGGCAGTGAACTGGGGCCTCTGTTGGAAACGATGTCCTTGGGGAACCCATGCAGACGGACTACATGCTCTAGAATGAGTTGAGCAGTTGATTTGGTGGTGGGGAGACCGGGAAGGGCCACCAGATGGACAGCCTTGGAAAAACGGTCTGCGATGGTAAGGATGGTGTTCTTACCCTTTGATTCTGGTAGAGTCCACAGCGATGTGTGACCAGGGTCGGTGAGGAACCGGGAGGGATCTGAGTTCGCCGGTAGATGGTAAGTTTGAGGACTTTGCCCTACACTGTGCACGCCTGGACGAAACCACGGACGTCAGGAATCATACTGGGCCACCAGAAGGCCCGACGAAGAAGAGACAGGGTCCTAGTAGGACCAGGATGGCCAGCGATGGCAGAGGAATGGGCCCACTGGAGGGTCTCCTGACGAAGGTTATTGGGCACAAAGAGCCGTCCAGGCGGGGTGTCAGCTGGGGGGCTCCAAGGCGTGTCCCTGACGGATCCAATTTTCCAACCCCCACCGGAGGGGAGCCATGATGAGTTGGGCAGGCAGGACAGGTGCGGGATCTGCCCAGGGAGTCTCCTTCTGGTGTTGGCGGGAGAGAGCATCAGCCTTGGTGTTCTTTGACCCTGGGCGGTAGGAGATATGGAAGTTAAATTTTTAAAAAAAAGAGACCACCGCGCCTGCCTGGGATTCAGCTGTTTAGTTTGTTGGATGGTGATCAAGTTCTGGTGATCAGTCCAGTCCATTAACGGCTCACTGGTGCCTTGGAGCCAGTGACGCCATTCCTCTAGGGCCCACTTGATGGCCAGTAGTTCACAGTCCCCTACACCGTAACGCTGCTGTGTGGGATTGAATTTCCTAGAGAAGAAACTACAGAGGTGAAGTTTCTGGTCTGGACCGCGTTGTGAGAGGACGGCTCCTACGCCCACATCGGAGGCGTCCACTTCAACAACGAAGGGTTTTGTAGAGTCCCGATGGATAAGGATGGGAGCAGACGTGAAGAGGTTACAGAGGCTGTGGAAGGCTCAAATAGCTGCGGAGTTGAGGCGAAAAGGTGTGTGAGAGGGTTTAGTGAGGGCAGTGAGAGGTGCTGCGGTTGCGCTGAAGCCCCGATAAATTGGCGATAAAAATTGGCGAACCCCAGAAAACGTTCCAGCTGTTTGAGCGTTCTGGGTAAGGGCCAAGAGCGCACAGCCTCCAGCTTCTGGGGATCCATGGCCACGCCCTGAGGAAAAATAACAAAACCCAGGAACGAGGTGGTGTTTTGGTGGAAAGAACATTTCTCCAACTTGCAGTACAACCGGTGGGCCAGCAACCTGGTAAGAACAGCCCGGACAAGCTGGGTGTGTTTCTTGGTGGAGCAAGAGAAAATAAGGATGTTGTTGAGGTAAGCGAAAACCCACTTACCCAGCATGTCACAGAGGAAGTCATTTATGAATTGTTGAACGACCGCTGGACTATTGCATAATCCGAACGGCATGACCAAGGTTTCGTAGTGTCCGGTGGGGGTGATGAACGCCGTCTTCCACTCGTCACCCTTCCTGACGCGCACCAGGTTGTACGCGTTCTGGAGGTCCAGTTTGGTAAAAATCAGCAGGGGATCTGGACGGACAGAGGGTTCCATGACGGAACCCCTCCATGACATACTCCTCCATGGCCTTTTGTTTACAGGGTGAAAGGGAGAAGAGTCAGCCACGAGGAAGGACAGCGCCAGGCTGAAGGTCAATGGTGAGGTCGTAAGGACGGTGAGGAGGAAGCTGAACGGCACGCTGTTTGCTGAAGACAGCGGCCAGGTCATGGAAAGGTCCTCAGATGGTCTAGAGCACATCCCGGTCTGGGCCTGGAGGCAGAGCTCCTGACAGACCGAATCCCACTGAATTATTTTATTTTGAGCCCAGGAGATGATGGGGTCATGTTTAAGGAGCCAGGGGTGGCCGAGAATAATAGGGGTGGAAGTAATGCAGGTGACCAGTAGGTGGAGCTCCTCGGTGTGCTCTCCGATGTTGATGACGAAGGGGTTTAGTTTGATGGGTGATGGGGCTGAGGTCTAGGGTTCGGCCGTCTATGGCCGCAAAGTATAGAGGCCAGGATAACATCTCCATTTCCACCCCCAACTGAACAGCATAAGCACGATCGATAAAATTGCCAGCTGCCCCTGAATCCAGGAGAGCAGTAGCAGCGATCTGTTGGTGGTTCAGCAGGAGGTGTATTTGAGCAGGAGCGTGCGAAATTCGGCGGTGTAATGGCTGGTTTTGTCTCCCTGACGAAGGTGATAGAGCCTGGAATCGATCTCCACCTCGCTCTCTGGGTGTTGAAAAGCGTCCCTTAGCTGACGCAAAAATTCTGGGTAGGAATATGTCGCGTCGCAGTCGGAGCGGAGGACCGCTGTGGCCCATTCGGCTGCCTGCCCGGTGAGGAGGGAGTTCAGCAGTGCGATGCGGCTCCGATCAGAGGGGTAGCGTGCTTCTTGGAACTCGAAAATAAGGTTTAATTTAGTTAGTGGTAGGTCGCATTTCCCCTCCGTGCCATTACATTTTTCAGGGAGTGCTACTTCCGGCATGGGAGGGTTGGGGGGACATAAAGCAAGCTCGCGGAACATCGGCTGCGCGGCGGACAGATCGAGAAGTGATCTCTGCAGGTTTTCGATTTGCGCCTTCTGCTGAGCGACTTCCTGTTGCAGATTCACTATCTCGACAGCCTGCCAGTTCACCATGTCCACGAGAGTGGTGAATTCCGCTGGGTTTATATGCGACTCAGTCATTCTGTCTCAATTGACGACGAGATAAACTGAGGTTAAGCCCTTGTGGCGTGAGGGAAAAGCCCAAGCACGGAATGAGAGTGAATGAGCAGGTAACTCACGCAGTTGATCTATGAACGCTCCAGTTGTGGAGATGGGATTCCCACCAAGAATCCGCATTCGCACATGCACTCAGTGAAGGAATTAAGGAGGCCCAATGGACCGGGAGTACTCACGATCCGAAGAATATGGAGCTCAGGAAAGCTGGTATGAACAGGCATGGGAACTCAATGACTGAGTGCCGGTAAGAACCTAATTTCCTGTTTATATACCTTCCATGCATCATTTCCTCAACCGTCTAGACGTCACGTCACTGGTGCATGTGACACCCTTCTTTTTGCATAATAGAGTTTCATATTGAATTTCTTAATGCAGAAGGAGACCATGCTAAGAGACAATGTTTTTTTAAGTCTTTTCAAGCCCATGTAGCTATATTCATCACAGTAGAATGATAGTTTCTTCGGCAGTGCTTTCTGAGGGCCTGTGTTTACATGCATTTAACAGTGGTTTCTGCACTGCTCTACACAGACTTACAATCCTCTGATTTCCCTAATTTTTTACAATATTATGTGCTGTAGGTGGTAAAAGGTCTAAAATCTTCACAGTCTTGCATTGAGAATCTTGCTTTTTGAACTGACAATAGTCTCATGAAGTCTGGCATAAAGTGTTGGAGTCACAACTGATCTGCGCTTTCAAAGACTGAGCCTTTGGTGGATGCTCCTTTTCTAGGAGTGGTGGTGACCTTGAACCCTATGAACATAAGGTTGTAGGTTCAAGTCCACTGAGGTACCCTTGAGCAAGGTACCTTCATGCTACACTGCTCCCTGGGCGCTTCTCGTAGCTGCCTGCTGCACTATGTGTGATGGGTTAAATGCAGATGTCACATTTCGTTGTGGTGCACTTTGTGTGAATGAGTGTGTTCACAATGACAAATAAGTCAATTTCATTTCATACCCAGTCATTATACACTTTCCTGTTGCCAGTTCATCTGCTTATTATAGAATATTTTAAAATTGTAACTTCTATAAACGTGTCACGAAGTGTCCGGTGATTAAATAGGAAGCAAGTGGAGCGCTTACATGAGGAACTACAAACCATTAGGAAACACAGAATGACGTTAACGAAACACGACGAGGATATGAAACACAGGGGTATATATACTAAACATAGATTGACTACACCTGGGAAGGAAGGAGGACTGGGAAACACGAAACAGCTGATGGGGCGTGGCTAAGACGAACACAAGGACAAAACAAAACACAGACACGTGGAACCACATTAGGGCGTATACATTACATAGCCCCCCCCCAGGCGCAACATCCCGGTGCACTAAACCACGCCCACAACCGGGCGTTGATCCAGGGGGATGGCAACACTGAACACTAGGACAAGACTACAAGACATGAGGCTGAGACAACAGACTAGACAAAAGATTCAGTAATGGAACAATCACAGGCAACAACAAGGGAAAAACAAACTGGGGCATGGGGAAACAAAGTCCTGGGCTTGGTTTGAGGAAACAATGTCCAGAGCTGCGGAAACAAAGACCCGGTCCCAGAATGGGGAAACACAGGTAGGGGCTGGGAAACTCTGGTCCTGGACCCATATGACGCGGAGGCGGAGCCCGACAACATCAGTGAAGTCTGGGTGTAGCCAGGAAGCGTCTGCAACGTGTGGGTGTAGCCAGGAAGTTTCTGCGACGTCCAGGGGGAACAGGGAGGAGCCGGCAATACCCGGGGGAGCAGGCTGGAGACAGTGGCGTTCCCACGACACGTGGTGTAGGAGGTGACGTCAGGGTGGAACTAGGTGCAGCTGGTAACGTCTGGGCAGAGCTGGGCGGTGGCGGTGAAGCCAGGGCAGAGCTAGGCGGTGACGGCGAAGCCCGGGTGGAGCTAGGCGACGTCGACGTGGTACCTACAGGGTCCTGAGGCTTTATATATATTTATATTGGCTTAATAGACAAATTACAAATTGAATATTTATATTTTAATTGACAAAATATCCCAACTTTTATGAAACTGACTCCATATGTGTCAAGACTTCACAGGCCACATTGCTGCAGACTAGTTGTCTGTCTCATTAAACACACTTGATTCAGCTAATCAGCTAATTAACAAGATATTGAATTCTAAATTCCGCTGTGATTCAGACACAAGTCAACTGTTAATGAATAAAATTGTCTTTAAAAATTAAACATGACACACAGTGTGACAGTTCTCGTCCCACATGTACCCCGTCTGTTTGTTCAGCTGTGTCTCGTCTCATGTTCAGGTGTTTCTCATGATGTCTTTATTTAAACCTCCGTGTCTGGTTCCGTGATGTGGATTCTCTGTTGTACCTCTCTGTTGTCTTATTCTGTTCGCACTGCTTATTCTTTAGTTTCTGGGATTTTGGTATTTTCGTGTGTTTTGTTACTTTATTTATTTAAACCTCTCAACAAAAATAACATATTGGTACTTGCTTCCAAACAACCCACAAAACATTACAGAAGAATCCACCCAGTATGGAAGTAGTTGGGAGTAAGGAGGGTGGACAAGTGGCTGAACATTATCCGTGAACTCAAAATTTTGTTTGAGGTTCTTGGAGGGAGAGAAGCAGATGAGGCTGGAGAGACTGAGGGAAAAGGTGAGCATGCTTAATTTGGAGGGTAAGGAACCCTTCGGAAAGGGAGAATTTCTTGAGGGGGGGGGCTGTTGAGCTCGGTGCTGGCTCGGGAGGGCAGCGAAAGTGATGAGCTTGACCTCCTTTTCGAGATCGCGAACGAGGGATCTCCCAGGTTGGTTGCGGAGCTCGACAGCTCAGCACCTGAGGACCACAACCAGGCTTCCGCCAAGCTCACCATCCCCAGCTCTCAGCCTAACAAATCTGCTTTCCCAGAGTTCAGGCCGGCACATGGCAGTTTTTCGCCTCGAGGAGCTGGTGTGCATGCTTCTGGGTGTGCGTGAGAGAGCCACGTGGAAGTTGGCAAAAGTCAGGGAGGTTATGAGGAAGCCCCCACGTTGCCGACATTGCCGAGCCACGCCTCCACATTGCCGACATCACCGAGCCACGCCTCCATGTTGCTGAGCCACGCCTCCATGTCACCAAGCCATGCCTTCACATGGCCGAGCCACACCTCCACATTGCCGACGGCGCAGAGCAGCTCCGTCCTGTGTCAGGGATGTTGTCGAGCAGCTCTGCCCCCACGTCAGGGTTGTCGCCAACCAGCTCCGCCCCCACATCAGGGATGTCGCAGAGCATTTCTGCCCCCTGTGTCAGGGATGTCCCTGAGCAGCTCCCTCCCTGTGTCAAGGATGTCGACGAGCAGCTCCGCCCCCATGTCAGGGATGCCGGAGTGTCCAACATCCAGGTTGCCAAGGAAGCCAGTGGGTCCAGCCTCTGGGATGCAGAGGACGCCGGAGGGCTTTCCCAGCATGACACTGAACCTGCAGGGTTCCACCCCCCCAGCACTGAATCTGCTGTGTCCCGCCCCCACATCTCTGGAGCCCGTGAAGGTTGCTTCAATGTTGCCACCACTGTCTGGCTCTGCCCTGATGTCGCCGCCGCTTAGCTCCGCCCCAACGTCCCTGGCTGCACCTAGCTCTGGCCAGATGTCACTATCTACGCCATGTTCCGTGGTTACACCACTGTCTTCGCCTAGCTCCCCCCAGACGTTGCTGGCTGTGCCCTGTTCCACCGGGATGTCTCAGGTGCTGCCTGGCTCCCCCTGGATGTTGCGGGTGCTGTTTAGCTTCCCCTGGACGTCGCTGACTTTGTCAGGCTCTGCCTTCATGTCTTGTATGCCCAGGACTTCTTTTTCTCTGCCTGGGACTTCATTTCCTCAGCCTGTGTTTATGTTTCCTCTGCCCCAGTCTTTTCTCAGTTTCATGTTTAGGTTCCCTCATCTCTTGTCTAAGGTCCATGTTTCTGCCCTGTGTTCTTGTTTGCCATCCTCCTAGGACAGCACCCAGTTTGGTGTATTTTACAGCACCGGGACGTTGCTCCTAGGGGGAGGGCTATGTGACGGTTTTTGTCCCATGTGTTCCCCATCTGTTATGTCTAGCCCCGCCTCTCAGCTGCGTCTCGTCTCATGTTCAGGTGTTTCTCGTGATATGTCTTTATTTAAACCCCCGTGTCTGGGTCAGTGGTATGGATTCTCTGTTGTACCTCTCTATGGTGTTATTCTGTTCACGTTGCTTATTCTTTAGTTTCTGGGATTTTGGTATTTTCAACCTCTCAACTAAAATAACGTATTGGCACTTGCATCCAAACAACCCACAAAACATTACACACAGGGATGATTAAAAGAATAAAACATTTTGTCACTCATTAAATCAAATTGTACTAATGGAAAAAGTTTTGAATTATCGTTATCAAATTATACTTCAAAGAAACTTTGGTGTTTCTTTATATCTGTGAGTAGGAGACTCCAAGTTAAAAAAAATACATATTTGTTATTATTTTTTAAATCCACTTCAGCTTAAGAAAAAAATGTTAAAGAAGAGCTTATATAGTTCTACAAACAAAGGAAACAGCAAGAAAAAAAACAGTTTCCTTAAAATGGGGCATTGTGGTCAGAAACATTGCTGCAAGTTCTGCAAGTGCAAAATCTCTATATTCATGCACACTGTGAGTAATGACATCCAAAATTAAATGCATGAGTAGTACGGCTTTATTGTATTAATTGCGATTACAACAAGCAGCATGTGTGTACAAGCAATCAGTATTTTAGTTGAGCAGCAGTTTACCTAGTTTTAAGTAGAATGTTTGTGTTAATTTCTGTAAAAGTATGGCAGGCTCAGGAAAACTTACTTCATGTGTATTTATTATTTAAGAAGCAAGAAGAAGTCCATATACTGTAATATTCTGTGACGTTTCATCTATTTTTAACTTGCTGTATGGATTTGACCTCTTGTAATGTAATGAATGGGGTTCTTGGACACAAATGCTGTTAAAAAAGGATATTTTAATGGCAGAGATCCAACAAACAAGTCCAAGTAAGCATTTAAAAGGATATCCAAAAAACAGAAGCAGGGTCAGAATACCAGCAAACAGTACCATATGGAGAATCCAAGAGTAAATCCAAAAGAGGGTAGCAAAAGTTCCAAAATCCAAAAAGACAATACACTATGTAACGTTTAGAATCTGTGAATAGACAAGAAACCTCGCAAGGAGTGACTGAAGCTCTAGGGCTTAAATAGCTTCGCTCATGATCCCCCTAATGACCTACACCTGTGAAGGGGGTTGGCCCAGAGTTAATATTTGGGGGAAGCAGACCGGC
>JBBPDA010153783.1:0-19330 GCA_037974385.1 Arnoldichthys spilopterus | reverse complement strand
ACCTACCATTAAAATGATCCTGTTCTGAGACTTTTCATTTCTTTGTCAATGGACAAACTTACAAAATCAGTGAGGGGCCAAATAATTATTTCCTCGACTGTGTGTGTATATATGTATGTATGTATGTATGTATGTATATATATATATATGTGTGTGTGTGTGTGTATGTATATATGTGTATGTATATATATATATGTATGTATGTATATATATATATGTATATATATATATATATATAAAATAATTTATTTTCCTGATACATCTTAATTGTCACATAAATGTGTAATGTGTGTAATATGATGGATAAGTTCAGAATTGCACAAATTAAGCCCTGGACACATAGTAATCTGTCAAAAGATGTTTTAGACGATAATCTTAAAGGACAATTCATGGTTAGATCTTCTGGTGAGCAATAATTTAATCACAACCTTTGTTGTTTGTCCCAACCTAAACCAAAGTTATCAGAGATTCTTAAACATCTGAAAAATATTTTAGATGGAGGAAATGTCTAAGATACTTTTGTGTGTTCTGTCAACTCATCCATCATTTTAAGAAAATGCCTTTGGTTAGGCTCCCAGAGCCAGATAAAACATAAGCATGGACTAAATACAGATTTTAACGGTGAAACAGCATTAGCATTGCAATTTACTTGAGACTTTTCAATCTGTGTTGAACAACCCAACCATTAGCATCATTATCCTAAAGTGAGTGTAAACAAGGCCTACTAAATGCAGGAATGCTAATAACTATGATCTGTATATATATTTTTGTATATATGGAACATGTTTTTTTTTTATTAACAGAGGTTTGATTTCTCTCATTTGCCCCACCCCAATTTTTATCAACAGTGCCTATAGTTCTGGAAGGCCCTGTACCTCAGCACACAGTATAGCTTGGGAATGGTTTGTTGGAATCTTCAGCCCCACACCTCAAATGCCAAGAAAATTGCTTATGGGTTTTTCCTCCTCAGGCTGTAAACAGATTATTACCCTCCACCTCCCACCAGTGTTACCAGTCGTCCTTGGATTCAGTACTGCAACAATTTCACCTTTCACTTTGCAGTGTGTCATTTTGCTGTTATAATGGCAAAGTGGACTGGAGAAAAGAAACATGCAGTTCACAGTCTGGCCACCTCTGCTGTATGAGGATGTCAGAATCCTCTCAAAACAAGACACATGAACTGGAATTTTTCATGCAGTCTTCATGAAAGCTCATCATTTGTTGCTCCGCAGTGGAGCTCCAGTGTTGAAACAGGTGTCCTGCCTTAAAGCATGGTGCAGTATTAATGCATGCTGAAACATTTATGGGGCAAAGTGCCCATGTAACATCTACCACTGTTCAACAAGTTTAAAAGCTAGACCACACATCTGAAAAAGCCCAATATATGACATGTATAATGGTACACGTTTGGCCTCTATATGGAAGACTAACAAACTACTTTTCTGAGTGATGTAAACCTCTGATATAAACCTCATAACTATTTAAATTTGACTGATTTGATGGGAGTTCAGAGTTAATATTTAAAAGTATCCTGTTTCAAATTTCTCACACTCAAAACAGTGTGATCTCATAATCAAGCAATTATCTCATCTGCAATTAACAATGTGCTCTAACTGTAGGTAATTTGGTAAAAACGAGGTGCTCTACAGTTTCTCATTAGGCTAATTGTGTTGATTTTTAATCAGGGCGGCCCAAATACCATTAATCAGTACTCATGCTTTTTTTTAACAAGTATAGGAATAATCGATCATTCTCAAAAATGTCTTTTAACATTTCATACTGAACCAAAGTTTGTGTGTACATTTGCTTGTCTTAGCTGGTTTTAAAATTAAAATTTTCATAGTTTAACACAAATTCTTTTACAAAAGGTACGCAGGCAATCTACAGTATACTGTAGGTTAATGTTCTGATAAAGACACATGAGTCTGAATAAATATTTGCTGACCTAGTTAGCAGCTATGAATAAGTACATTTAAGATTTTTCTTTAGCAACATATTTTCAGTGCCAAATTCCAAACTCTGATCTTCATTTAGTAAAGCAGTTAAACTAAGGAAGTCCTCAATTTCAACATAAACATCAGTTTTCTAAATTACAGTAGCAACCTAAATAAAGACTAATAGTTTTTTTAATACTTTACACTAACTTTGTGCAGATTCAGAGATCAGAGCTGTGATGCTCTTTCGGTTTATCAGCATCTCTCGACTCTGGAGCAACTGATCAATGGTCTAAATACTAAGCGTGGAAACAAATACAAACAACTATTTAATTATTGGGCCAGTCATGATTTTTACATTCTGAAGGTTTCTCCCCAACTATCAAAAGAACTCATTTCAGGACTGTAACTGACATTCCTATTTATTAAATTTGATGTCATAATTTTATTGATAAAAATACACTAAATACGATTGAGTTAATTACAAACTACTGGAACATGGACTATAGCAATACACTCTTTAATTATGAAATAAGCCTGAACATGCAATTTATGTACAAAATGTATAGAAAAATGGTAAATGTGTTTCCGTTATGCATGCACATCTGAGAGAGGATCAATCACCCAAATGTGGGACAATTTTAATATTGTGGCTGATCAGTGTATGTAGCCGGTTACCAAACCTACAGATCACAACTCTATACTATGCCAGCTCACTTCCAGTAGCTTATACAGTGTCAGCGAGCATGGCTTACCTAGCTTAACAAGAAAAGCATAGAAAATGGAGGGAAGCTGTCAATTTGCTAGCCTAATGAAACAATCAGCTGCAGACTCTTTCAAGACAGGTGCGGTAACGAGCCCAAGTGGAGCGCATTTGGTTGAAGTGAGTCCAATCAGAGTAGATATAAGCCCTTCCAGCTGCTCCATGTGTCACTGTGTAACATTTTTTAACTCCACACCGACATCACACAGCAAGCCTTAGGCTGTGATTAGCACAACAAGTGGATAGATGTTGAGTGCAGCACTGGTCTGATCCCTGTGAAGCATGACCACTTTAGTGGCTCTGATGATACCGATAATGAACTCAGATATTTTTCTGCATGTGACTGGAATGCAGTGCATGGTGTAATGGCCTACACACAGAACTGTGATTAATGTTTTAAGCCAGCAAAGAAAAAATGTTTAGAACTATGTCTGGCACACTAAGTCTTTTTGCATATTAATGCACCTAAACCTTAAACCTACATTGTGTGCTTATTAGAAAAACACAGGTTTGATTTCTCTTCATGATGCAGCCTCACCCCTCACCCACTGAAGAACAAACACATGGATGCATGTAAAAAATAAAGGTTTACATGACCTCACACCGCCAGTAGGAACACTGAAGTGATGCAAGCTGTTCGATGTATGGTATAGCAACCACATAGGTTGAGATGGAGGACACCATGATTCAAGAGCTTAAACGTGTCAATCACACTGTATTTGTTTGTTTCCGACCAACGACGGTTGGCACGCTATCTTATGTATGACTTGAAAATAACTGAAATAAGTTAGTCTGTTAACCCAGTAAACAAACCATATCTCTGTATGCCAACGGTATTCTCACCAAGCCATTAACTATATGTATGGACCAAGGACTCAATAAGTTTGTGGCCAGCGAACTATATTCACCTCTGCAGAGGAATTTTTACTATAACCAGACTTCAGGGATTCAATCCTCGATATCAGGCATGTGCTTATAATTTATATAAATCTCAGTGGCCAGTAGATGATGAATTTGTGTCTAATATATAGTTCACTCAGAGCTCAAACCATACACACATTATCTGATCAGGAAACAGTGAAATGTTGGTTTGAGTTTAATCGTAAGTCCCCAGCCTTGTTAGTATAGCTTTAGTGGTGAATTAAGAAAGAATACAATTTAAACATAACACAGCTTTATTACCAGTTTAACAGAAATACAAGAGGATTGGCTAGAGACAAAGTGTCCCGGAAGTCTCATCTACAGAATCTTTCCACAGTTGTGGGGAAGTGACTCTTTTATTCACCTTCAGATCAAAGAACCTCTTTGACGAGAATTTCCAAATGGAACCTGAGAGTTAATTATAATGCAGATAGGAGGATTCCCTCCTGACCCTCATCACTCACACGTCCTGACCACCTTAAACAATAGCGTTTAAACCTTTTATCAAACCAGATTAGTTACTAAGGGTGTGATGTTTCTTGTGAGACCTTAGTTCATTCAGTTTTATTGGAGCCTAAGATTACCACACTTAAAGTACAGTAGCGATATAAAAACTATACTTGAATTACAATATAGATATAAAAACACAACAAACCTTTTGGGATTTTTACATTTGAAACAAATTTGACTTAAATAATTGACTTGTACATTAAATATTAACAAATGTAACATAAAATGACATTTAATTATTGATTCCTGCAAAATTGATGCAGCTGAATCAACACATTCAGGTCACAATGCACTGATGCATTTTTACACCCCCAGTATTAAAATCTATGCTTATTCTAAAGTTAGTATTTCTGTTAGTAGATAAACACTTACTGGCCAGAATAATAGCTTTAAACATTACTGGCCTACCTCAGATGGGACAGGCCTTTGTCTCCTTTATGTTGTATAAGCAGCATGGATCAAAAAGCCTGTGAAGCGTGAAACTGATCACTCTTATTCCTCTGTAGTCAGGTGAGTGTCTTGATGTCACAATAAGCTCTTTTCCCTGCACAGCAGCATTTGAGCCTTCATGCCTAGCTCTCACGGCCTTTGGAGCCAAGGTTACGGATACACACAGATATGAAAAATTAATACAATTAGAGTGAGTTCCGCTCCCCCCCCTTTGGCCAAATCCATTATTCACGGCTGCTGTTTCTCTCTCCCCCCTCGTCCGGCACAAGCATGATTCATGTGGTATTTGAAGTCAGACTCTTTGCATGAAAGATGGCTGGGTTAGTGTTGGGGTGAGTCACTGGGGGATGAGACCTCAGCTCGATACATGCTGAGATTCCTCCCAAACTCCCCACTGGTATTGTCTGTGCACTGATTTGTACATGTACACAAGTGTGCAGGTCCAAATCACTGTCCAGAACAGTGAAATCACTGATTTCACTAAAAAAGCAAAAAGCCACTAGCCACTTAAAACCCCTTAACTGCAGTGAAATTTATTTTAAAATTTGTATTAAGTGTAAGGGCATTTTTTTAAAAAAGCATAAAGTAGCTTATTGCTTTTTTAAATTAACAAAATACAACTTGATAACTACACAACTACCCAATTTTCTCTACAATTTAGTGACTAAACAGAATCAAAACTGCATTTCTCACACACACACCCACACACACACCACTGAGCTGCTTCTCATTTAACTGTCTCAGTCCAAACAGTCATATGGTCACCGTTGTACATATTTTTTTATGTAGTTGCTGCTAATTTCTGGAAATTCTACACTTTAACCAATTACTCCCTACCTCTTAATCTTTGCATTTGTGCACAATCAATTAATCTGTTGCTAGAATACAGTATTGGACATAAAACTGTTGGTTGCACTGTGTAGCAAAGACTACACAAACTATGATAAACTATTTAGCATAATCAGTTCAGGTAGTAGGTAAAATCTCATTTTCTCAAGTCCATGGTTAAGACATTGCCCTTGGGACCTGAAGGTCACAGGTTGAAGTCCCGGCCCAGGCACCACTGAGGTCCCCTTGAGGTACACTCCCGCTACACTGCTCCACAGGCGCTGTTGCATGTGTGATGGGTTAAATGCAGAGGTCACATTTCATTGTGGTGTTTGAGTGTGTTCACAATGAATTTCACCAATGTTAACTAAAACTAATGTTAAAAGTACTGTACTTTGTGGAGCATACGTTAGCTTTTATTACTTAAAAAAATGTTTCCAATAAGTGCTGACAAGCTTCTTACACCTCTCAATCAGATTCTTTGCCCATTCTTCATGCGTGTTACTAAAGCCCTTCAGGTGTGATGAAATAATCTCCTCTCTTAGCTTTTGTGGAAGCTCCTTTGTCTTTCCCATGATTGCAACTCACCTTGAATACCTTCATGGGAGGGGTTTATATATGCACTACAGCTGAAGCAAATGAAGGATTATTATAGAGTTACCGAGCCTTAATAACTTCAACTCCATTTTAGGCCATAAAAAGTGTCTGAAAGCTTTAAAAACAACAGTATTATATAGGGGTTGAATAACTGTGACATGACTATTTGAACAAAATATACCGTTACACACAAATACCACATCATGCATTTTCTTTGTTGATTTTATATTTTAAAAATGTCACCCAAGCAGCTTTTGCTCTTTGAAAAAACCTATACTGACAAATCCTCAAGGTCTTTGGGGGATTGAATATTTCTTATTGCAACTGTAAGTAACCTGCTAAATGACCCACCCTCAGCACTGCATGTTATCCAGTCCTGTTGCATTTCACTGTCTACACTTGTTTTGATGTTTTGTGCCTTTTTTTTCTTGCGCTCTGCATTGGCCTGTCTGCGCTCTGCATTGGCCTGTCTGCATAGTCTTGTGCTAATTTAGCATAGCACTATAGTAATATACAGATGCTGATCATATAAAACCTAATTTTTTTCATTTAGTCATTTGTACACTGTCAAAGGCCATTTGTTTATGTAATCTCTGGAGTGGATTGTCCCAAGTGCTTGAGCCCTCCCAGCCCCAGCAGCATTAGGGCCACTGAGGCCTCCTGGTAGTTAGAGGCCCCACTGGCCTGGTCAGTATTATATCCTGATGTATTAGTCCTTTTTGTCATAATGATTTTCTGCTGGCAGGTGAACATTTTTCCGTCCCTTGTAACTTTGACAGTTTTCCTATGAATCACTATTCTTTTTGGGCAAAGGCAAATGTTCATAAGCTCTTAAAATAAACCTATAAAGACTTATCAGTTTCAGAAATCTGTACGTTTAAACTCAATCTGCCCAAGCTAAAATTATACCTGTGCCTCGGCTTAGCCCTTCAGTGTGACTAATTTTGGAAAATTGCATCTCCTTTGGTGTGCCTTTGATTCTGACTTAGTCTTTCAAACCAGGAAAAAAATACAAATAAGTAAGACTCCCCAGTTCAGTAAGCCAGTATGATCGCACACTCGCATTTCACACAATCTGCATATTCCCCATATTTTAAAGCAGGCCAGAGCCATGATAAAAGGAGAAGCCTACGCTGCACAAATCCATTTAGGAACAAACTTTCATCAAAGGAAAGCTGACCTGCAACTCCAACACCCCACAAAACTCTGGAAATAACAACGAGTCAAGCAAGTCTGTTATCTTTCGAGGACTCAAACGTTTTAAATATTCTCTGTAATTATTTTTGCGTGAAAACAGAAAAACCATGTGGGAATCCTGAGTGCAGGCAGTTCATTACACTGGAAGATGAAAATTTAGGGCTAAATATTCACTTTTGTAAGAAAAGTCTCAGAAGACAGCTCAAGCCCAGGAAAGATTACAGTTGCCGTTCAAATCTACCATTCATCTACTTGGATTCCTGATATTATTAAAAAGGCTCCAAATTATGCTTCATGCTCAACAAGCAATTTCACTCAATTCTGCTCATCATGTTCTCTGACTTTTCAATTTCTCTTTCTTTCTTTCTTTTTTTCTTTCTTTCTCTCTCTCTCTCTCTCTCTCTCTCTCTCATATATATATATAGTAAATAAAGAAATTAGTAGTAAAGACATTTATTTTTTGCAAAAGCTACACAGAGAATTGTTTTGGAAATTCAGCACTTCATAACTTAATATTTCTATTTCTTTCTTCCTAAACTTTGCATTTTTGCACACTCAATTAATCTGCTGTTAGAATACAGTATTGGACATAAAACTGTTGGTTGCAGGTAAAATCACATTCCAACTAACAAGTAGAGGCCAGCAGTCACAAATAGGAAGCAGCTAGATTCATGTTGCCTTGCTTTGGTTACAGATTTATATCCACATTTGCAGATTTAAATCCAAATTTCAATGCAGCAAATTCTGTCTGATTAGTGAGGAGGATAAGTATGGAGAGGCTAAAGCCTACACACAGCGATTCAAATGTAAAAGCAAGTGAACATAGTAGTGTTCACAAGAGTCGTGGCTGTAACTGTGTGTTAGTCATGTGTAAATTGTGAAGTTGCACCTCTAAGCATTTGAATGGAAGTCCTTAATACGTAACCTGCTAAATTACCCAGCCTCAGCACTGCAATCTACTGAAAAGCTCCACTTTTAGTAAACCTTAGGATGCACCAATGTGTAATTTGTTGGCTGATTTGATTGAGGTACGGATACAAAAACATGTAAAAAATGCAGAAATTGGGATTACATCTACCTGAATCCAAAAAGTATAACTTTAATGTAACATTTATTTGTACAAGCTTAATAATGAAGTAAAATGAAGGAATTGTTTTAGTGCAGTATTCCTGCTTCACCTAAAAATTCTGCTATAAAATATCTGCAATAAGTGCATCATATAAGCATGAAATCTTTCAAATCTGTACATCCATCTGATGCCTATATTTTTGGTTTGAGCAAATATCTACCGCTGCCGATATGATTCAGATATCATTACATTTTTTGCGACCATGTGTTGAAAAATGTACTGACTAACAATTCACTCTTAAATTTTGGCACAAAGGGTTGAGCTACGACCCATCCTTGCTTGCAAAGGCTGAGCCTTTGATCAATCACATCTATAGTCAATCATGATTCCTCACCTGCTACTAATTAGCTGCTTAATGTGCAGTTTTTAAAACCTGTTATCTCCTTATCCTGTGCAGTTTCCAATCTTATTCTAACTTTGTCCTAACGTTTGTTGTGTGTGTTGCATCAATCAAACTTTAAATTGATGTAGATTTACAAAATTCACTTTGAAGCTTTATTTAACTAATAAGTGCACAGGAAAGAATTGTTGCGTAATCTCCTGTAAATTGTATCACAGATTTTCTTTTATTGCATTTTTACAAAAAATTTCCAACTTACCTGGAAATGGTTTTTGTGCAACTGCAGCTCTAAAGTCGGACTGCACAAGAACAGATTCTAATCTGAACTCAAATCCAAATGAGGCAGTCATTAAAAGAGCCAGTTCAAGAAGATCAAGGGAAAAAGAAGTGTTGAATATACAAAGTGGTTCCTCTGGGCTGAGGGCTCCATTTCTTTGCCACCCCAAAGGATAGAAAGGCTCATTCAATGGTGAGGAGCAACGCTACGCAACGTGGAAAAGTTTTTAATGGGTTTATGAGTTAGATTTTTCTTTTTTTTCTTCCAGGGGTGGGGGATTTCACACATGGATGAAGCAGAGCTCCAAGATCAAACACGGACAGAGCTTATCAGCCATGGACTGCCTAAGGGAAGACAGCAAAGTGATTCATCCATAGGTTTCTTCACGCTGCGCTCTAGATTATCAGGGCTATACGACTGCCTCGGACTGGAAGAACACGCCGCTCAAACGGTCTTTACTCAGCAGGCCGTCAGGGCCACCTAAAGCTAAAGAGGTAAGGCCCACAGTAAGCTCTGTGAAAGACCCCAACTGATACCTAACGCTAGTACACACGCATTTGAGACAACCATTTTTCACTTGTTTCATCCAAGCTGCTAAAAATGGCAAAGATAAGCAACGTGTTTGAAATTCAGCTCCCAGCCGAGCACGGCACTGGCATGGGCTGTGAACCAAAGCTTACAGATTGAACGGATAACCGGTAAGCGATGGCTCCAGAGGAAATCGATTCAATTAAATCATCACATTAAACTCCCAGGACAGTACACACTCTGCCATTGGGCATTTCTGGCACATCAGTGACTGATGACGACTGTTTGATGGTAGAAATTCCACTGCCCTTAGGATGTGGATGAAGCTCCACAAACTGCCCACCAAATTCAGCATGTGGTCCCTGTGTTGTAAGCAGCCCTCTGAGTGCTAGCAGGTCAATACTGGAGATGCTTGCAAGAAAAGCCTTTGACACTGACCACTTTATTCAATTCAGTTAATTTATTTATGACAGTCATTTCACATGAAATGTACTGAGGAAATTGTTCGTCATCTTTCCAGAACAGCGGATTTATTCACCCATTAAACTTATTCAACATGTTATTCAGTGGCTTGCCTAACCACCTACTGTTCACCCCTCCGATCTAAATTTCCCCTCTTTCTCCACTTTAAGTGAGCAAGTGATTTGTCATTGTGAACACACCACAGCACAGTGCACCACAATGAAATGTGACCTCTACATTTAACCCATCCATTTAGGTGCAGTGGGCAACTGATGTAAGCAGCACTAAGGAGTGCTTGGGGATGGTACCTTCCTCACAAGTACCTCAGTGGTACTTGTACTGGTCTAGGGTATGAACCAGTGACTTTAGGTCATATCGCTACACCACCACTGCTCTTAAATTACTGGACCATTTCACAGAATTACGTGTCATCCTTTTCCAGGGCCATGCTGATCTTCTCTGTATCTATACAGTTTTGGTGCATAAGCTGCCATAGCAATGCCCAGTGGTTTGAAGGAGTTATAAAACTAGTTGTAAAAATATGATACTTTATGATTTTCCACAACACCTCCACCACAGTCATGGACAACTGGTCACTTTTTGTATGCACAGTATGTGGCCTGGCTCAATCATTTTTAGCAGGCTAAAGTATCTCCACAAGGGGGAGCTGTAAATGTAAAAGTAAATGGTTTTGGCCAGTGGTGGCCTACTGGTTAGGACCTTGCCCCTGTGAACTGAATGTCATAGGTTCAAGTCCCAGCCCAGGCACTACGGAGGTGCCCTTGAGCAAGGTACTGTCCCGCTACACTGCTCCCTGGGCGCTGTTGATAGCTGCCTGCTGCTGCAGTGCACGTGTGATGGGTTAAATGCAGAGGTAATATTTTGTTTGCTTGAGTGTGTTCACAATGACCGTCACTTTCACTTCACATTCACTTTACCACACTTGTGTACACTGGCATCAAACCACAAGTTGTTCTTTTTTACCCAAAATAGATAACATGCTCACCTTATGTTCACCACATTATTAAATATTAAAGATTCATTCTTTTCATTTAATTTTATATATATACATACACACGTCAAGAATGGAGGTGAGTCTGGAAACCAGTGCGGTTAACAAAGAGTCTTTATTTGCAAAACCAACAGCACAGGAACCAGCGCTCCGGCGCTCGGTAGGAGAAAGCCTTTAAGGGGTGCTCGGTGAACGCTACCTTCGCTGGAGCTAGGCTCAGCTCAGTCCTTGCAAAGTTCGATAACGTATCCCATAATGCTAACGCTAAGTTAAGCACTTTCCAAGCAGCACCAACCTGGTGCTGCGCGTTCAATAGTACTGATCCTACAACTACGCACTGCTTCAGCAACACCTGCTTGGCGCTGCGCTTTCGATACTGACCCTACAATCGTCGCTTTTTGGCGGCATACAATGAGTATCCTCCGTGCCTTCCCGTGTCCCGGCCCTGCCTATATTGCCAGGTGATGAGGGGTCTAACCAGCCACACCTGGATTAGGTTGGGCCAGTTAATACTCAGGGGATGGAGAACAGCGCCGACCGCTGGGTGGCGGTGGTCTCCCTTCCAGTGCAGGGGGTCCTACCTGTTCCCTTACAATACACACACACACACACACACACACAAATTGAATTAATAATAAAAAAAAAAAAGAATAACAGCTACATTACCAGAAAAAGCTGCAATGGGCAGAATGGGGTAAGGGGTTTGGGGGGCGATGTCACCTGTGGCGACATAACTATTATCTAAAAATGAAAATCAGCTTGTAAATTCATGGTTTTGTCATGTGAAATAACAGTAATATTTGGAAATGAATTCATTTGGAAACTATGGTGTTTACTATTTGACTGAATTTGAAATTACTCTGACCTTTTATCTTTGGTGCAAGTTTATTTGGAAGAGTAGAGAGAAGCATTTGATTTTAGTCAATGCAACCATGATGATGACCATGACCTCCACATACACTGTTGGGGAGTAGTAGCTGCTTGTAGGCAATGTCTTCGGTTATACCAAAAACGATCATATACAGTTATATATAGAGCATATGCGTTTACATATTCCCATCAAATGTCTTTGCCTTTTCAGCTTCATTGTAGAAGCATTGAGCTAGCAATTGTGGTGTTTTTTACAGGGTCTTACTAACCAGTGCAACCCACTGAATACTATGGAACAAGTCTACTTGGATTTGTGTCTGTCCACCTACTGTAATTCCATTTTTAATCAGCTAGATTGCAACAGCTGGACATCAAGAGTGGACCTGCACTATTAAGTGATTTCCCCTGCATCTAATTAACCTTGAAAATGGGACAAAACTGCATTTTAAAAGGTAGTGGAGGGGCACTTCTTAAGAACTTGGGGAAGAAACCACTTAGAGGAGCTAAGCCTCAAAAGACACATTCCTTTGGATACTGGAATAACATGACATTTACTAAACTAAGAGTGGACTGGAACCACACAGTGGATAGATGAGATTAGCCATGACTGGTGGTGCTTAATTCTGCTGATCATGTGAGACACACATTGGATGTTTGAGTACACGGTGGAGAAAAAGTTCAATTCAGTATTAGTGTAAGGCAGAATCACACCTCTCAGAAACAGGTTAGGGGTTCATGCAGCGAGTTCAGTCATGAAGCTCATTAAATCATAACCAAAGTTTAAGAGGGGCAGGGTAGTCAGCGATTCATTTGCTGCAAAGAAACAAGACTTTGATGTCAACACAGCAGTGTGGCTAGCGTCTCCTGCGAGTGTTCCGAGAAAGGGAAATGTTCAGCGAAAAGCCTCCCTTTGAGACATATGCACAGAGACAAGAAGACCTATAAAATCAGGTTCAGTCTGAATTATTTAGAGTCGAATTATTCATAACCTCACAATGCCATTTCAAAAATAGACTTACTCCAGCCTGGTACATAAAACCGCCGAGGGGGAGGGGGAAGGGGGCGGTTGGAGGGCACAACAAGGGATTGATTTAATATGAGAAGAAATAATCTTTCCTGGAAGGAATGAGCAAGGCAGATTGCTGACCAGAATCCCCAAAGCATCCCAATAATCTGCCCACCAGCAACGATGCTTTTAGCTTGTGTATTTATACAGCATGATCCACGTTGTTAGGAAGGCGACATGAATATTTTAAGCACAACTCTAACTAATATTTGTATATGCTGTAAGATAAATTAATGAAAAAAGGAGGTACGCTGCATCTTATGATGCACATGATTAGATGATCATAGAAAATGTGATGCTAGAACTGAAATCTGTGCTATTCAACAGGCTTGGAAAACATAATTGATTCTTATTACTTATTAATCTTACATAAAATATTTATAACAATTAATTCAGACAGTACGCAGCAGTTTGGGCATCCTTGAACAGTACATATTTGGCAATAATGTTTTAAAAATTAACTTAATTTCTTGTTTTAAATGGAGTGTGGGTGTGGGAGGACGATCGCATACACTGATACAGTAGCGCAAACTATTGACCTTAATTAAATAAATGAATTAAAATAATTGTACAAATGTATTTACTATACATTTATTTTGGTACGTTCATCTACTCTGATTGCATTGCTTCTAAAGTCCACAAGATGGGGCAAAACCTCATTTTTCTCATGTCACAGCGCAATCTCACCTCACTCTGGTCACAATGTCTTCCTTCTCTTCCCTTTAGGCAGACGCTACAGGTCCCTTTACACCAAGACTGCCAGACAGGAGCAGTTTCCTCCCTCAGGTCATCACTCTCATAAAGAGTTGAATAGCTCTAATCATCATCATATTTAATCTCCACATGTAGTACACACTGTACTGTAATAGTATATATAGTATAAAGTGGATCTACTGTACATTGTATAGTCTATTTTTTAGCGCACCATAAATTGTAGGGGTGCTCAATTATTGGAAAAATCCGATTTATTCTGGTCAATTTCGAGATCCAAATTCTTTGGACTTTGGACATATGACATTTATTGAACTTAAACTCTATTTAATGTGGATTTTCTTACATTTTAAATAGAATTCAACTGAAAAACCCAGTACAATCATAAGCACTACCTAGATTGGCCTTGATAAGCTCAGAGAAACCCAGTGGAATCCAGGCGAAACAGGACAAACTGAGATCGCTGTTATGAAATGGAACGCAGCCCAATTATCATTTTATTTTGATTATCTTCCAAAATTGTCCTTATTATGATATATACAGTATGGTACATCATATACCATGTATTCATATTGTATATTGTACATTATAGTCTATACAGTCCATTGATCACATATAGTGTGTATTGGGTATTGTCAGTATAATATAGTGCTGTCTGTATCTTACACATGCATCTTACACACTAGTACTAGAGCGACGCCATCGGCTGGAAACAAATTGCCTGTGTGCAAAAATACCAAAAACCTGATTTTGAAGATGGCTGCAGAGACACCTATATGTAATGCACAGTCTCCTTTTTAAGTCAAAAGAATCACAATTTTCATCATATTGTGGCCCCAATATTGTGCATCATGTGCATATCACTGGCTCAATTTTCACCCCATGGCACACCCCCCACTCCCAATTCAGAATGGCAGACATCACAGCTTGCTATCATTTTTCATGATAGAGATTGGATTTTTTTCTGTTCTTCTTTTTGGACTTTTTTTACCTCTAAATCTTATGTTAAGGTCAAATCACTGTGGAAAATTCTTGCAATCAATTGATTGTGCAATAACTGTGAACGACTTGGCTGCAGACATCTTGAAATCTTAATTCCATTCATTTTTATAAACATAAGCAAGTCACAGTTAAGTCATTGCACAGTCCACAGTCATACGAGTGTTCAGGGGTACATTTCACTACACATACTAGTAGGAGTATGTGAAAAACACCTTGAATCTTAAATCAGTGTGACCCATTGTAGCGTTCAGAACAACATTTTCACTCTAAGTGGCATCTGGGAAAAGCACAGACCATCTAAAAGCATCTGCAAGTACTCATGAACTCCATCTGATGCACCTTTAGCTTAGGCTGTTTGCAAATGTCCTCAGCAAATCATGATCCAAGTGATCTTTGTAGCTGTGGGCTAATTCCTTTATAAGGTGGTTTAAATTATATATGGCATGAACAGGGTAAAGATCAGCAACCTTAGAAAGGTCACTGGTTTTGAGGCAGAACAACAGGCCTCTTCCAGGGAACAAGGGCTCAGCTCATGATAGTGACATAGAGACAATACAGAAGCTGACAGCAGTTATTTCCAGTGTAGTCATTTGGGTTTTCTGACCATTGTTACAACAGCTTTTCATTTAAGCAACCAATACAATTTGTGATACTCAATTTACACTGTATTTCTCCTTTCACACCACTAATGTGAGTAACTGAACAGGAAATCATACCTTGGTTACAGGCAGGGCATGTGTTTTCTCGGCGATGGGTGGTAAAGCATGATCCTTGCCCAGTAGACACTGTGGGAATCAAAAGCAAAGCAAAAAAAAAAATTATAGTGTTAGTGACATGTTTTGTCAGTGTGAACACACTCAATCACACAAAGTGCACCACAAATGTGACCTCTGCTTTTAACCCATCACATGAACACACATGGATCAATGGGCAGTGATGAGAAGCATCCAGGGAGCAGTGTAACGGGGCGGTACCTTACTCAAGGGCACCTCAGTGGTACCCAGGTCAGGACTTGAACCTGTGATCTTCCATTCACAGGGGCAATGTCCTCACCAGTAGGCCTCCACTGCCCAAATAAGAGCGAGAGCAAGAGAGAGAGATTCACTGTTAGCAGACACAGACAGTGGATATTTTAGATGTGCCTGGAGCTATTGATGGATAGATCTGTTTTAGGTGCATGAGGGACCTACTCAATATTAGGCAGGTGGTGTTAATGTTATGGCTGGTTGTTTTTAGTGGAGATTTGAATACTAGACATTGGATATTAGGCAGGTGGTGATAATTATGGATGATCGGTGTAAATACAAAATAGTCAACAGAATTTCAGTTTGCATCTCTGGGACACCTAACCTTCATGGGGCAATTTATCAGAAACATTTTTCATGTTAGAAACCCCTTCATCATCATGTCATCTTGCAAAGTGACCGCATGATAGAGAGGTGTAGCTGGACTGAAGAGGAGATCTGAGTGTTTTTTTAAGGAATGCTGCCACTTTCAATACTGAGAGAGAGCTCAGAAAAGGCCAACGCCTTTTGTAAATGGAAACTCAATAACTTTATATCGCAATTACATGATTTATCGTGCAGTGCTTCTGATGGGGGCAGGGAGGAGGCCCAGAATAAACTTAATCAGGAGACTATGGGGACAATCAGAGAAGCCAGGAGGTGCACAAGATGTGACAAATTAAATTAAGAGATGTACGTTTTAAATTGATAAACATGCACAACAGCTTTGTTGCAGACAGCATGAAGGACAGAAGCTGCTGGGACACAAAAAATGTTAAGAGCTTGCAATTTGCAAAGTAAATCAACAGAAGCACAGCTACTGACGAGTGCCAGGGTTTACTCCAGTAGGCCTGCTGTTTTCCGTCTCAAGTAAAAAACCGATATGCAAACGCTCACACTCTAACTCACGAAATGGAATTAACAGTAGGATAATTACACCCAGCGGCGTATAAACAACATTAGAATCACAATGGCACCGTTTGTAAAAAACCCTCTTCTGTTAACATGCACAATCCAGCACAATTAAAATTCAAAATGAAAGTATGAAAACGAGTGCGCTCTGGAACCGGCAGGTTACGGAGCTCATGCTGTTCATAATCCCTGCAAACACCTTCTGTACTTTCCAAACTGAAGTCTGAGAACGCTTGGACTAGAAACAGAAAGAAAACTGAGCTTCAGAAGGAATGGCAGGAGCTTCTGTTGACAAAAGCCAGTCAGAGACGTGGAGCTGCACAAGTTAATATTCATAAGTTACTATAATTTAATTCCCAAAGGCTGCATGCATTTCATTTAGTCGCAGTCACGTTGCCAACTTAAAATCAAGCCTTTCTACTTACAAACAGTGCTAATGAGCCTCTCTTTTGTGCTTTATTTGTGTGTGAAAATACCTGTGGAGTGTTCCAGGTGTGCAGTAGTTAGTTCCTCCCAAAAGTGATCCAAGGAAAGACAACTGGTGAATCTGACAGTATTGCTCACTGATGCATGTGGGGAGTGAGGGCTAGCAGGTCTGTTCTGATCCCACAGAAGAGTTTCTGTGGTTTAAAAAGTCCCCTGAATGACACATCTTTTTTCCTGCACATCTGTAATTTTTTTTCCTGACATCAGTTACTGGGGTCCATCTTGAATGGGCCAAATTGCTTACTTGCCAGTAGTTTCTATCTTATTCCAAACTGCCTCGTTTTGTGATATCTATTTGCTCTGCAATGGGTCTAACTGCCATTTCTTAAAAATAGCTGCCTTTATAGTTAGTCCTCGACTGCTTTTACCATTTTTTCTTTTTTGTCCATTGCTTTTACCTTAAAACTAGCCTCCAAAAGCAATGGCACTAATCCTCTGTAGGTTATCTGCAATTTCTTTGTCTGTTATTTTGTTTCTGCCTTCAAATGTGTTGTTATTTCTTTCTGCCATCAGTTGCTGTGGTCCATCTTAAACGGCCTGTTTGTCACAAATTGCTAAGCTGCTAACTTAAAGCAGCTGCGGCCTAATGGTTAGAGAAGAGGGCTTGCAGTTGGAACCAGATGCAGGTGTGCAGCCCGTTGCACCTGTTCCTTGCACTCTCTAGTTATTTCATAGGGTAGGGGATAAATTAGAGTGTCTGCAAACTGGATCTGCAGCCATTTCAACCACACCAACTAAACATACGGACTATAGAGTAGTACGTCCTTCTTTTAGGATAAAGACACATAATTTATTAGATTATATGAGCGAAACAGTTCTGTGAAAGGCTGCTGATCTGCTTGACCAGGCTTAAGCTTGCCGGTGATGCAAGAAGGCTAGGCCACTACAGTACCTCTTGCTACAATGCTCAGAACATCGTTGGCCTTGCATTATGAATTGCATCATGACATGAAATGATGCCCAAAACGGAGGCTGCATCCAGGTCTAAATGTTATGCTGAATATACACTAGACCCTGGAAGAACAGGGCAGTAAATGCTAATTCATGCAAATTTTGGTTGAAGGCCACTAAATACAGTAAAAAGAAGCTAATGTGATATAAATACTGCAGAAAAGGATGACTGGAGTTAAGACTGCACATTTGTTTAATAAGTCAACACATACAGTGAGTAAATAACATTTAACATAACCTCATGTAACATTAAGCAATAATTATCATCTATAGTTTATGAAATAAAGATACAAAAGAGGCAAAACAAATCACACCAGTTCACTGAAAAAAAACAGGTGTATCGGTCATGCCTTAATATTTCATTAAACTAATAGTAAATTAACATAAAATCTGCATTTTATATTTTAACTGTTGAAGGTCAATGACCTAAAAATTTTAAGGCAGTTTAGACACAAAGTTAAAACCAGTTTTTGGGGTTTTTAACAGTGTGTGTGCTCTGTTTTATTGTTCTGTGTATATTGTTACTTGACAAAGTAAAGAAAAAACAGAAGACACTCAGCAGTGAACAGGCTGGGCCTTGAGGGGTACAACAAGCAGCGGGGGAAAGGAAAGGTAGGACAGGGGCAGTAGCAAAAGTTTTAGAACGGAACCCGTGTTTGTGTAGCTGAGGTACTTGCGTGAAGTATCTTTCTGGCCTAAGGCATCAACTGAGCCACCCACTGGATTACAGAACCATGAATAATAGCATTAGCTCACGAACTCACCCCTGCAGTTTGAGGATTCCTTGCTCAAACACACCTGCTTTAGCTCACCTGTTCATTGCTGTTCATTAGTGAGTGTGTTTGAGGGGAACCACCAAGCTGTGCTGGACACCGACCCGACCGGAGTGGAATTGGCCTCTGCCTAATCGGACAGTACGCTAGAGCAGTAAAGCACAGAGAAGCGTAAGAAGGGATTTGGAAAAGACATAGGTTCAGCTGTAATAATTTATAATGAATGACATACCCGGCAAACTCAGAAGCTACAATCCAGGTTATTATAGATTAGATGCTGTGTGCTTTGTAATGCATTTGCAGAGAAAGACTCTAGAACTGTCTGTAAATACAGATCTACCACACTTGCCCTGTGGAGGACTTTGCAGTGCATCAAGCCCTTTTAGCAGTTTTTCAGTGTTGCTAGATCTCGTGAGAAAAACAAGCAACCTGCTCTATGGAAAGAAGCCCAAAAAAAGCACCTTGGCAAATAAAGCCCAACAGGTGACCTAACCTACCACATTGTGTAAGAGAGAGGCCACATTATTACAGAATTTGTACTTTTATATACAAATAAAAATGTATGTATGTGTGTATGTATACATGTATATGTGTACATATATATATA
>JBBPDA010153664.1:0-19351 GCA_037974385.1 Arnoldichthys spilopterus | reverse complement strand
AGAGAGAGAGAGAGAGAGAGAGATAGATAGATAGATAGATAGATAGATAGATAGATAGATAGAACTCACATTTACATTTCACATTCACCGTTTATCCATCAAATAGTAACCATAACCATAGTTGGAGGTTCTTGCACAACAGCAAACTTTTTAATCCAGATAAATTACAGAAAAGCTGTGAAAAGGGTTGCCTTCTTTTCTGCCTCGACCATACTGACCTTCAGTTGTACAATGAATACCACACAAAAGAAATGAATACTGGGACCTCACGGCCAAAATCTGGGTGACCTTGGAAACTTGCAACATCTATTACACAGTCACTAAAAAACTGACAGGAAGACAAATGGCTTTCCTTTCACATGTACAGAGGTGGAAAAGGACAAAAAAAAACAGACTGTGATTAAGTGCAAGAAACATCAACGGCAACAACAACAGCATGTGTACGGTGATAAACACTTAATGTCAGATGGGTGGAGGTAAAAAATGTGAATGCCAATATTTCAGGTAATTTCCATCAAAAAAGACGACTGAGAAGATGGATATAGACATCATGTGGATCCTGACCAGGACCCTGTAGATAAAAAATGGAGAAAGAATGGAGACAGCAGTAGAGAAGTGATGTGATTGACAAAGAAGGGACATGCTGATGAATTCAGGATGGTGGACACCACATTGTACAACCTGATATTATCTACATGCAATTGACATATCATATCATGGACAGTGGTGTCCTAGTGGTTAGGAAGCTGCTTTTGAGACCTGAAGGTCGCAGGTTTGAGTACTGGCCCAGGCACTTCTGAGGTACCCTTGAGCAAGGTACCATCCCACTACACTGCTCCCCGAGCACTGCTGGTAGCTGCCTGCTGCTCCACGTGTGCACGTGTGATGGTTTAAATGCAGAGGTCACATTTCGTTGTGGTGCTTGAGTGTGTTCACAATGGCAAATAGTCACTTTCACTTCATATCATAGCCAACATTCACTTTTTAAATCACAGTCGCTCTTCTGTGTGATCGGAGCATATAGGCTAATGTTCACTCCCCACATGCATCAGTGAGTCATAAGTGCCCATGACCCTGTTGCCGATTCACCAGTGGTCCTTTCTTGGATCACTTCTGGTAGGTACTAACTACAGCATACCCGAACACTTCCCAAGACCCTGGAGATCCTCTGGCTCAGTCGTCTAACCACCGCAATAAGGCCCTTGTCCTGATTTCAGCACATCAACTTCAAGAACTGATTGTTCACTTACTGCCTAATATCTCTCACCACCTCATAGGTACCAGTGCAATGAAATAACTAGATAGTCGATGTTATTCACTTTACCTGTCAGTGGTGTTAATGTTATGGCTGATCAGTGTATGTAATAACATATGTTTGTCTGGGTTTATCTACTGAAAATTGTTAAATTAGATTTCACATGACCATTTGCCAAGGGCTGGTGGGTATCTGGGTAACGGGCAGTGGTGGCCTAGTGGTTAGGACACTCCCTTTGGGACCTGAAGGTCGCAGGATTAAGTCCCAGCTCGGGCACTACTGAGGTACCCTTGAGCAAGGTACCGTCCCACTACACTGCTACCCGGGCACTGTTGGTAGCTGCCCGCTTCTCCATGTGTGCACGTGTGATGGGTTAAATGCAGAGATCACATTTCGTTGTGGTAATTGAGTGTGTTCACAATGACAAAGAGTCACTTCACTTTTACTAACTATTGTTGCTAGTGACGTCACAAAAACTGATTTCAAATTGGGTCGTTTATGCTGCCACATATTGGCCTGAGAAATAAATGGTACATTTTTTTTATTGTAAGTACAACGTACAACACCTGAGTGGATGAGCGCAGCTCCGTGAAGCTCAAAGAGATGGCGCTGTCACACCGCTGCACCGTGAGCCACAGCTCCCCTCCGCCAGACAGACGCGCTGACAGGCTCTCATTGCTCGTCTGCCGTCTCCCCTCCCCAACCTGCTCCCTCTCTCTCTCTCTCTCCCTCGCCCTCCGAGGGATTTGGCATCATAGTGCGCGGGAGGGGGGATATCAGTCCGAACGCCACAAGTGCGGGACTGAATGGACTGGATGCCATCAGAAGGGCGTGGCTGTGTCAGGGAAACGCTGTAGATGGCGAGCGGTACCAGGCTCTCGGTTCTGCCGGCGGAGATGTACGCGGCGGTAAGTCTTTTCGCTGTCCTGTCGGGGGAGCCACACGCATTTGGTTTGATTTTTTCCCTTCCTGCCCAGTCCCGTATGGCTTTCGCTCTGCTCTGCCGTCGGCATTGAGCGAGTGAGAGAGAGTGCGAGAGATAGAGAGCGAGGGGGAGATCGTTGTAGCAAAAGCGATGCTGACCTGAACCTGTTTCATGTTTTTGTGGGAAAAGAAAACAATGACGGTGAGAGCAAAGCAAGACAGAAAACGTCTGCCGCGGGCCTGTTGTTATTTTATAGAGGCTGCCACCGCGCCGCTCTAAGCGTTCGCTGCGCAGCCTCGATCACGTCTTTCTCTTTTGTTCCCTGTGTCAGAGCTCCGGCTCCGCGTCGCTGCGCTGCTCCATGTCCTCCTCGGCGGATTTCTCCGACGACGATGACTCCAGTCTGAAGTCCGGCTCGGTGTCGCCCGCACCCGGCGACACGCTACCCTGGAATTTACCCAGACACGAGCGGTCCAAGCGCAAGATCCAGGGAGGGTCCGTGCTGGACCCGGCCGAGAGGGCAGTGCTCCGGATAGCTGGTAAGAGCCGCGGCGGCTGCTGCTGCTGCTTCTGTTGCGTTACATATTTCACAGCCTTGTGTACAATTATACACTGGGTGTAGGCCCGATCACGAGACATAAATCTGTTCTTTAACGCATGTGCTAATGACAAGCAGCTGCTTTTCATCTACCGCCTGCACGCTCGAGGCTGCAGGGTTGATTATACAGCAGTGACAGCGGCGTTCGAGCTGATGTCATAAACGCCTCAGTATGTTCAAAAGGAAATAAAACTTTGAAGCATTTGTCACGTAAGAATGAATCGACAACAAAGGGGAAACAAACAACACGTGCGTTCTTATGGACAATTGAAGTCGCTTGTCCCTTTAAAAGCTACCAGGCCGTGTTGATGATGATGATGATGATGATGGGGGGTGATGATGCTTTATCATCGTCATCCTCCTTTTCTTAGAACTGAGCTGCACGGCGTGGCGAATCTGCGCTGTCAGGGCCCATATAAACTATGAAATGTGAAACTGGCTTGTCATACTCAATCCTCAGCCATATGTATCAGATCTAAAAGTCTAAAAAAAAACCAAGATGATATAGCTTATACTGAGGTGTGATAAGAGTCTGTTGTACTGTACTGTGCTAGAATATCTTTAAACAAAAGTATTTCTTTGGAAAATGAACAATGTAGAAGTATTAAATTAATAATAATAAAAATAATAAAAACAGTAATGATGATGGTGATGATGATTATCTGCCTTCAGCATGGACTAAAGCTTTAAATCTCACTTGTTTATCACAACAAGTAAACAGCTTGCTGTAGCAGTATAGAAAAAGAAAACTGCAAGAATTTTTGTTTCAAAAGAAATCATTCCTTTCCAAAGAAAACTATGCATATCTTTAAAAAAAGCAACAAAAAAACTATTTTACATCATTTGAACACAGTAACTGCCTTTTGTGTTGTGTGAAACTCTGATGATGAATGAACCAACAGAAATGCCCCCAAATTACTTGGTGACAAAATAACAAAATGAAAAAAAAAACCTGTTACATTACATCATTAGTAAAATGCGTTTGCCTTCTTCTGTCAAGTTTCCATTTTGGGGTCTGAACAGTATGCATCTTTCTACCATTTTGCCCATTCACTGAGAAGGGACATTTGAAGTGACTCATTTTAAAACCCAGTAATGGTGACAGCCTGAAAATTAATTTTTTTTTTGTCATTTAATTTGACTGCTCTTAAAGCCTGACTGCTGTTTATACACTGCCCTTTATATCCGTAGTCCAATGTAGAAATTTTTGCATTTGTACTGTCACAAAATCATCGTCGTATTGGTGTATTTTTTACAGTGGAAATGTTTCAGTGCCACTGTTAGATTATTCCTCCTGTTGGTGTCCTCAGTGACTGCATCCCTGAAAGGATGCTCTGTCCAGGGTGCCACTGAGTGGGAAACATGGAAGGCAGTAGGACCATGAAGCTCTTGGGTTCACTCCCAGTCATGTTGGCCAGCAGCAGCAGCAGTCTCAGCCACATGCCACAGGCTGGATACTGCTGCCACTGGTACAGAAGGGAAATGCACGATACAGAATGCTGTTTTTGTGCTGTCTTCATGTGAACATTGGGGTTAGGTTGCCTGTATACTGTCGTCACGCACAGCTCCCCTCGCTCCACCGAACAGGCTCTTTCTAATGTGAAAATAATTAGGCCAAGTTAGACTGTTGATTACGAGTCCTGGAACTGATGTCACAGTGGGATGTGAGCATGCAGCCTGTATTATCCTTGCACAGCCTTAGTGCCTTACATTCTCTCCAAGTGTATTTTCAGCTATAAAAGCTGGAACAGTTGTTTTTATAAGCTGGAAATTACATTTAGGATGCACAAATTGTACTTTTTCAGTCCTGGTACAGATACCTGCGCTTTGGGTAATGGATCGGCCCATTGTTACCGATACCCGATCCAGCTATTTGATGCGGTATCGGACTGATATGCGATATCAGTATTGGATCGGTGCATCCCTGGTGTAAATGCATCTCTTGTTCCCTAATACTTATTTCAAAATAGTCAACAAATACGACTCACACACATTATTTAACACCTGATTCAACTCGAGGAGGACTTTATAATGAGCCAACGATAAGGCATGACTCAGGTGGAATTAAAAAAGGCCCTACTAAAAACCCTCTGGACTATATATATATATATTAATTATACGTGTGTGTGTGATGTGTTAGTCCAAAGCTGTGTTTTCCAGCTCCAGTCCTAGAGTCCCTGGAGTCATGTCATATCATTTCATTCATGTCATTATTAAATCATCCTTGCTCTTGAATAGGGAAAACCTAAAATGAAAAACCTGGAACCTGGAACACTCCACAAGACCTACTGTTTTGGAGATGCTCTGAGTGTAGTACTGTATCTTAGTAACACTACACCCAATCTTTCTGCACTTTTAGTTTTTCTAAAAAACTTGAATATGTTGAGAAATCAGCTTGTTTCTTAGTGAGGACCATCAAAATGTCCTCACTATAACGGATTTTCCTGTAATTGCTATCATTATGGGGACATTCGGACCTCACTAAGAAGCATATACAAGGGCACACACATATATATACTAACACAATAGTACTAACAATTCAATGTTTAGTGTGAATTATGGAAGTCACCTCTAGCGTTTCTGGCAGCACTCAATCAGCGCTAACGTTTGCGCTCATTGGTCACTCGTTGCGGGTCGGGCGTGGCGTGGGCACAGGGGTGTGGTCTCGGTAGCGCCGAGGCTGCACGGGTGTGCGTCCGGCAGTCAGCGCTCCATTAGCCGCCTGCTAAAGAGCCGAGTCACCGCAGCCCCCCGGCCATGGCTCAGTACACACCGGCGATGTACATGCTCGCGGACGAGAAGGACTACCTCCAGGCATATGAGGATGTACTCGAGAAATACAAAGGTAAATGCTGTTAGACGGTGGTTTTCGGCGTTTGCCGTTGGCAGGGTCCCCGCGGACCCGGGCTGAAATGGGCTAACGGCGCTGACAGCGGGAGGTTGTGCTTGAGCGGTGTGGCCAGGGAGCATGGTCAGTCATGTCGTGTTCGTGTAAACGTTAAACAGAGCCATGTCATGTGGCGATTTTTTTGCCCAGTCCTTTAGTATGTGTAATCTTCAACAGTCGTGAAAGTTTTTTTCTGATGTGGGTGGACAAGGACTTTGACAGCCTGACCTTACAGGCTG
Source organism: Arnoldichthys spilopterus (assembly GCA_037974385.1). Taxonomy (NCBI): domain Eukaryota; kingdom Metazoa; phylum Chordata; class Actinopteri; order Characiformes; family Lepidarchidae; genus Arnoldichthys; species Arnoldichthys spilopterus. Next base: position 13,447 of record JBBPDA010153664.1, on the reverse strand, counting down.
GCTCTGTTCTGTACAACGCCCTTTCCACGGGACAGGACTAGGACTGCACAATATGGACAAAACATTGATATTGTGATTGTGTTGCTACATATTGAGTGATTGTGATCCCGTTTAATATATTAAAAGGATCAGCTTGAGTTATGTAAATATTGTTAAAGCTTTGAAATGAATGTCTGTCCCCATCTGTGTAGACCTTATATGGAAACTAAGCTTAACAAATCAGCCCCTTTCTCAAACCGTAGTTTTTTGTGAAGTCACAACTATTTACCTCTATCTATTTATTAATACTACAGCAGTTTAGCCCCACCCATTCAATGAAGTTCTGTGATTGGTTAGAAGCCCATTTGGATTTTGCAGCCTTCTGTGATATCTTTATTTGTGTGTCTATTATCTATTATTGTGATAATGATGTGCAGGCGATACATTGTGCAACCCCAGACCGGATGACTGTGCCTTCTGCTAGAAAGTAGCCTCTTTGAATGTTACAGTAAGCTTGCTGATGTTCCTCAGAAGCCAGCTGCCATGTGATGGTTGCTCTTTTATATGTATTACAGTGGAATAAGCTGTTTAAGACACAAGCACAGATAAGGCTGAGTGCTCTACATAAAGACCCCATCCCTGGTTGCAGAAAGGCTAGGCCATCCTACTGAGTTACTTGTCACATCCATTGAATCAGCCTTGGTTTACTCACCCTCTATGCACATGCACTAAAGAGGAAATGCTATTTTAGTGGCATCTGAATCATTTGAGGATGTACTGCTCAGAGATGAAAGCCGTAGAACGTGCGCTCTTTGTGTGCCATTGACCTCCATCCATCCCTGAAGGCTTGACTGGGAAGAAGATGGTGCAGGCAGGAGGCTGCTTCAACCAGCCGCCAATGAGGTACGAGCAACGACTCAAGATACTTGCACGTGACCTTGTAGATGCAGTCGATGTCAAAGTTGACAAGCAATAAACAGTAGTGTCTGCCGAGATGGTTGTGGCCAAAATTTGTGACCTCCATGTGTCTAGCATAAACACTGCTGGATTTTCTTTCAGCTGTTGAGCATCATAAGCAACAGATAAGCAATGTCAGCTGTGGTGAGGCTTAGGGCCCGATAAAGTCATATGATTAGGGTTGCTTTGAAATGGTGACTTTCAGTGTCTAGGGGCATGAAGAAAGACAAGTAAGCTTTTGACTGCGATCAGTCAGTGTCCTGGATGTTTGTACAGAAAAGAAATGTAAATGGAGTTTGAAAGAGAAGTGCAGTGTATCTTTTAAATTGTAATTTATTTTTCATTAACCCTTGTTTAATCAGTAAAAATCCCCATTGAGGTTAAAAACCTTGTTTCAAGGGAGTCCTGACCAAGATTACACAATTGAAACACAAGCAAAAACAACTTTAAAAACAAGTGTGTACGATGAAGCTGGCCTCAAGAACTCTCGTATTATCACTGATATTAACAACGTTGAATAAGGTGTTTATGCTTTACTGGTATAACACATAATATAGCTCTAATGTAAATGTATTAACGCGTCTGTTGCAGGTGTGGTTTCCATCACAGCTGGGCTAAGTTTGTCCACTAGCACACTCAGCTTATCAGTAATTATTACATTATTGGCAGGCAGCTCATGTATTCCATATTCGTACCACGTTTGGCAGTACAGCAAGCTCTGAAACGGATCTTTCATGAATACGTCCGTCAGTTAGTGAAGACTCTGTTTGAACAGCAGTGAGAGAAAGGCCTGCTTCATCAAGAGAAAGAATCCCGGCTACTGTTTTGTTCTTTACACATCTTGAAACACACAATGGTCACTGTTTTCCGCCGCATTTTTGCTTGCTTACAGTGCAAACTTTAGAGGAAGAAATGTTTTCTGTCAGAAACAGAGGCCTACCATGTCCGTCAAGAAGTTTTAGCTGTCAATAAATTGTCATGACAATCACTGTGCTCAATCTCTTTGTATGCAACTATTAAACTAGCCTGAAGTGGCCAAACTGGCTTAAATAAACAAACATTGCTCACTGTTTCTTTTGAACTGTGTTATATCAGCAAGTCAGAAGGTTTCATGAAAATAAATATTAATTGTGAATTTTTGTACGATCAATATTGTGATTGCAGGTTCATTTGTGATTTTTCACATTTTTTTCCCAATTTGCAAGAAAAATTTGCAATTTTTTTAATTCACACACTGCACTACGCTAAATCAACTTAAATCTAACAGTCCTCTTTGCATCAGTGCTGTGGAAGTGCTGGTGATATCCATGATGTACTCAGCCAAGCATATTATAACGTATTGTGACAATAATTAATCGCAGTATTGCATTTCAACTTTTCAGCTCGAAGCCTGAGTGCCTGAGAAGTTTCTTGGTGTTTTGTTGTCATGTAACACATCATGTGGGTGTTTGGTTCCTTCTTATTGATTTAGCTCATGTTGTAAAGTTTAATTTTCCTACTTCTTGGGAGACATCTTGCAGACGATGTAAGTTGGAATTAGAATTTCAACTTGAAAATTGCATGATTTTGTTAAAACACAATTGGTTTTTCAATTCACAGCTGTGGAAAGTAAATGGCTTCGGTGTAAATAATTTTGGTCAGTGTAAATGACCAAATGTGATCAGATGATGAATGTAGTAACTGGGACAGGCCCAAACCCTGTGTTTCCCTTTATTTTGGCTTAATACACTAACTCTGGTAGATTGAGTCACTCTGATGTCACAGTCAGAACTGTACAATATTAGAACATTCCAGCCCCATAGTCATATGACAGTGTGTGATGGCCTCTGCCTGACTGGGAAGATTGATTCATATATCAGTCCTTGTGCCTGCAGACGCAGTGTTTTTTTGTATAGCTGCAGGTTTTGCTATTTTGCTCTAATTGAATCAATATCTTCTGTTTTGACCACAAACTTTGGCCCTAGTTTATCACTGGAATGCACTGTGTACACACGGAAGCCACAACCTCTCCATACGTTCATTTTTCTGGCACTTTTGTCATGATTGATGTCTGTGTCGAAACACTGTAGGTGTGGGACTGTGGTGACGCACCGTAAAGCATTTCTACTTCAACACTCATGCACATGGTAAACATATTCCATCCTACTTCTGTGTTGCCTACCATTTACACATTCTTGCATCTCAAATCATCTGCTTTCCTCATTAATCTGCCTACAGGAAATGGCAGAAACTGCAGACAATGGCACCGATGGAATGAATGTCCAGAGATCCAAAAATCCCTAATGTCCAGTAATGTCCAGTTCTACGTGGATCTACAATAACAGTGGAGCAGCTGTTCCTCAGACAAAAGAGCTTCAGATTAGCTCTTTTCCCAGGCATATAAAGGCTTCTCCTCAACCCTGTTGTTTGCATGTAGCATTTCAAAGGGACTATGTGGAGGGTGCAAGGGTTTAGTCTGGTGTTTCCTGTTGAGTAGCACTAAGGATGTTGAAGACAATACCTATCTACTTGGGTATTAAAGGAAATTTTGCTGAAATAAGAGAGGATTGGTGTTTTAAGTAGTCCATAGTTGCTTTGTCAGGAAAGAAATGAAATCTCTTTCAAGGTCCTAATCCTGAAGCTTTGAACTGGAAGGAAGTGTACATTTTACAATAGGTCTATAAACCGAATATTTGAAATGCTCTCTGGGCTTTCACAGGGGACATCGCCAAGGACCATGCACATATGGCACCATAGTGCATCAGAAAAGCCCCCTGACAGTTGAGGAGGATGAATTATAAGCCTTTTATGGCTTGTTTTAACACAGCAGATCCCTCTTCTGAAAACGCCCAAGATTTATTGTGTGTGGGTGTGTCTTGACTTTTCACACCCAGTTGACCGAGTGTCCTTTGTACCGGGTAAGAGGTTCGTTCATGCCATTCCAATGGTCCAGTGTAAAGCAAGTGGATTGTTGCAAGACTGGCAAAAGTCGACATTGGACTGTTCTTCTGTAAGTAGAAAGGCAGTTTTGTTTGGCATATCTTACAGTTTTATTGCAATTTGTTTTTATAAAGTCCTATGAATCATTATGACTGATATGTCCTGATGGGCTTTATTCTGACTAGATGTCCCGTATTGTGCATTCATAAAGCTTTCCAGACAGATACACTCCTTAAAAGATCAGATGAATGGGTGGGGCTAAGCCCTGATCAGGTTTAGGTATAAATGCATAGTTTTTTTTCACTGCATTTCAAAAACAACATGTTTATAAGAGGCTGATTTCATGTAGGAGGTTGCAAGCTCTCACTGTGTTCGCGTGGGTTTCCTCCCTCTGTCCAAAGGCTACAGTAGGTTGATTGGATACTCTAAAATTGGCAGTAGGTGTGAATGTGTGCATTAGTGTTTGTCTGTCTATGTGTTTGCCCTGCAATGGGTTGGCTTCCTGTACTGGGTAAATTCCGCCTTAGGCCTGCAGTCAAATGGGATTGGCTCCAGCTTCCTGGAAGAAGTGGTTTAGAAAATGGATGCATGGATGGATGATTTTGTGTGGATAAACACTACATCATACTCTTTTATTACAAAAGTAAGAGAAATTCACTTTCCCATTATAAGAGCCCCTAAATATATATTTTTTTACTCTTTCACTTATATTTGTTGATGCTTGTGGATATTAGCAAGAAATAATTTACGCATGAATGCTTACTGCTAGTTTGCCAGTGTAAGTATAGTAATCCAAAGGGATTGAAGAAAATCTGAAACACTGGCACGTGTGGGGAATTAGAGAGATTTTTTTCCCCTCAGAAGGTTGTGTAATTGTTTATTTCTTTCTTTAAATTCAGCAGCAGTGTTTGGTCAAACTGCAAAGAAAAACCCCAATGATAAATGCTCTGATAAATGACTGATATGTGTAGTGCCAGCTTACATGTTACCTTAATAATTTTGCCCAAACATATCAAACTACTGTCTACTAGGCCAGATCAGCAATGCAGAATGTGTCAAGCCTATGTAAGTGGATTTCAGTCAGAAAGTGACCCTCAAAAGCACCTTGCACTCATTAACACAGTACAGGGCTGAGTGATTGATACTCACTCATCTCCAATCATACGCAATCGGTTTTGTATTTTTGTATAAAACTTAACGCCAATTTTTAGGGGTGGGAAATTAAATCGATCTCTTTCGATGCGTCAACCAAAATGACGCACATGATCCGATGTATCGATGTAACCCATAAAAAAGAGGCTACGATCGGGAAAAACTTGTATTCTTGTAGTGGAAGTGGCTTCCGCTGCTGCGTCCATGGTGGTCCTCTTTGCGTTCAGAAAGGCCCGCAGCAGCAAAAACATGACAGTCCTCCACTTAGCTGTATGTAGCTATGACTTAGCTCCACTCCAACTGGGTGTCATTGTCACTTCTGGTTACCATAATGGCAGCAGACCGGCCAAACAACATTAGTGGAAGCAGCAGACTACAAATAAAACCATGGTGATGAATAAAACAGTAATATTTATTTGTGACATTCTTATCCTTATCCGTACCATCTGCATGATTAAGAAAACAAATACAGATTCTATAGCATTATACAACACTATTGATGCCTGCAATTATCATTTATGATATTATATAATAATAATAACAATAATATTTATTATTATTATTATTATTATTATTATTATTATTATTATTATTATACAGTTATAAAAAGATAATATATTGCTTTCTGTTCCATATGCCCTTAACTGAATTGGTTAAAAGGGCTTTTACCCATCCTGCACCTGCCACATGCTGTAGAAAGGCTGGAAATTAGCTGAGTTTATTTCACTGAGTGCTCTTAAATCCAAACTGAGTGCTCTTGAGGCCGCCCCTATTGTGTGCACTCGTGGGCAGTGGTGGCCCAGTGGTTAGGACACTGCTTTCGCAACCTGAAAGTCTTGGGTTTGAGTCCCGGCCCAGGCACTACTGAGGTACCCTTGAGCAAGGTACTGTCCTATTATACTGCTCCCTGGGCGCTGTTGGTAGCTGCCTGCCGCTCCACGTGTGATGGGTTAAATACAGAGGTCACATTTTGTTGTGGTGCTTGAGTGTGTTCACAATGACAAAACAGTCCCTTTTACTTTTTTTCGCTTCACTTTTGAAGTTGTTTTTGTTTGTGTTTGTATTGTGTAACTGTGTACTATACATGTTGCTGCCTTTTCTTTTTGCTGGTTAAACAAGGCTTAATAAAAGAAATACAGTAAAATAAATAATAATTATTATTATTAATTGCAGCAACAGAAATCATCGTTCAAAAATTTGGAGAAGGAATATTCAAGTACTTGTTCAGATATTCAGAGCCTGTAAAATGCCATCGCTTCACATAACCATATAAACGAATGTACAATACAAGACAATGTCATATGATGCTGTTTGTTTCTGGTGTTTTGAGATATTATAAAACATGAAAACATCGTGAATTATGCTTTGACACATGAAGAAACACAAACATTGGCAGAATGTTTAATATAGTATGTTGTGTTTATTTCTCAACTGGGTGCAGCACATACTCCCGTAATAGTTGGTGCTACCTGGAATGTGTCATGTCAGACCTGTAAGATGGCCACAGTTCAGTGACACTTTTGACTGTCATGACACTGGGCCTTTGGAATGCTGGCCTAGGGCTCTGCAGGCACATGACCCTGTGTAGCTCTCAGACATTGGCTGCTAACTTGTTTTCTATCTTTATATGATGAATAACATCTTTGTCTTAAAGCATATTAATCTTTGTTGATGTGTAAAGTTGCTAAGCTGCAATTTAATTTGATTGGACTTCATTTAATACGTCTTTATTCATTGTTTATTTGCTTATTTTCAGTAATACTAGTGGGTCTGAGGGGGTTTGCTTCTATTCTAGTGTAGAGTTATTTGAAAAGCTTTTAATACATATAGTAAAGGGGTCAAATTCTTTTGACCCTTACTCATCCTGACCTCTCGTTTTGCTTGTAACTGACTCCTAATTACTTGACAAGAATTTTCCCTAAAAGTGCTAATGTTGGTCATACTGCATGTAACCCAGTGAGGGCCAGTTAGCATGAGGTTGTATTTATTTAATGGTAACTGCAGCTCACTAACTCTCATTCAAGAATTCAGAATGGATGACAAATGTTTAAGCATCATCACTGGGACTGCACGAAATATTGCCAGATAGTTTAATTCACTGATTAATTGCATTGTTGACGTTATCGGGAATAACAGCGTATTGTTTAACCCCTGACACTTAGGCCTGTCACAGTCATGACATTGTAGCTGACTATTAATTACCAAAATAAAGATTTATTTCACTTTTTTGCTTATTATGTGACTACATGTGCACACACAGATGTTGAGCCTTACTCATCCTGACCTCTCGTTTTGCTTGTAACTGACTCCTAATTACTTGACAAGTATTTTCCCTAAAAGTGCTAATGTTGGTCATACTGCATGTAACCCACTGAGGGCCAGTTAGCATGAGGTTGTATTTATTTAATGGTAACTGTAGCTCACTAACTCTCATTCACTGTTAGCCAGTATGATTGAATGGACAGTTCATTTAAAAAAGCCCATTTCATGTAAATCCGATTTTCCATATATTGACTCAAAATTGGCGGCACGGTGGTGGAGTGGTTAGTGCTCTTACCTTACAGCAAGAAGCTCCTGGGTTCTATCCCTGGGTTGGACATGGGTGCTTTTCCTGTGTGGAGTTTGCAAGCTCTCCCGGTGTTGGTGTGGGCTTGGGATCGGTTGATTTGATACTCTAAACTGCCTGTAAGTGTGAGTACATGAGTGGTTGTCTGTCAATGTGACCAGCAATGGGTTGACCTCCAGTCCTGGGTGTACCTTGCCTTGGGCCCATAGTCAGTTGGGATTGGCTCCAGCTTTTCCCCAACCCGAAATGGATGGATGGATGAAAGAAAATCATTTGATGCAGCACGTAAATATTGTTATATGTCCCATTCGCTCATCGGTTCATGCTGTCCATATATATGGAAACTTAAGGTGCAAAACTGTCCATTTTTTATGTCAAAAAAACATTTACATACACCTGTAATTTCAGCCAACAACAGCCTTTAATGCTAATATTTCTGTTTAACCTTACTTAATGTCTCATTTTACTGTAAACATCATATTGTAACAAAAGCCAGGATATTTCTTTTCGTGTTGGCAGTGAAGTGCTATGTTAGCTGTGGCTAAATCACTGCTGAGTGCAGAATGAAAGCACTGCTTAATGGTAACCAGCCAACCACCCAGTTAACCTCCTAATGTCCTTTCACATTAATAAATGACTGATCGCTCCAAGCTAGGGACATACACATCTCTCTTCCTGTCTGTCAAATGAATCTATTCTTATTATGTATTTCACGCATTGAGCAAGCGCCTGTCTGTGATACCTGGCTGATCGCAGGGCGTGGTCTGTTCGCTCCTAGCAAAATACTCATGTTCGCTTTTCACTTGCATCTGCAAAATAGGAAGTGACTGTTTACATGAACAACTGGTATTATTTAATGCAACATTAGCCTAGCCTTATTAGCCTCAGACTTGTGTCCCAGACATTTCAGTGGCACACACCACTCCAGATCTGGCAGCTGGCAAGGCACGAGCTTTTGTTTGTATTGGTTTCTCATCATGGTGTGCATATCGTGTATCATACACAATACCATACACCTAGAGATTGTAAACAAGATAAAAGTCTATAACAAACCTCAGGAACATTCTTCTCATTCCGTGCTCTGCGGGTAAACATCGACAAACAACGCCTGTAGCAGGTCAAGCTCGTTACTGTGGGTTAAGCCACGAGAGGCATGGAAGCATGCGTTTTTCTGCACAGTCACTGTCTTTGTGCTCTTCCTCCCCCGAGCTCCACTTCTCCTCCTCCTCTTGCCTCATCGACCCCTCCTCCACTGGCCCAGCCTCTGCATCAGACTGTTAGCCAGCAGCCTGTTACGACAAATTGGTGTCTATGCCGGCTCAAAGGGCGCTTTTGTGCCCCACAGGGAAGAATTCAGAATGGATGACAAATGTCCAAGCATCATCACTGGGACTGCACGAAATATTGCCAGATAGTTTAATTCACTGATTAATTGGATTGTTGGAGTTATCGGGAATAACGGGCGTATTGTTTAACCCCTGACACTTAGGCCTGTCACAGTCATGACATTGTAGCTGACTATTAATTACCAAAATAAAGATTTATTTCACTTTTTTGCTTATTATGTGACTGACAGTACAAATCTAAAGTGGCCATATTGGCGGATCAGCTTGTGGCGGATCATAACGTCTTTACTTTACTTAGATAATTATATGTTCTGCACACATGAAATAAACTACATGTGCACACACAGATGATGGTATGATGTGTGTTAGCAAAAGTGGTGGCCTAGTGGTTAGGACATTGCCCTTGGCACCTGAAGGTTGCAAGTTCAAGTCCCGAGCCGGGCACTACTGAGGTACCCTTGTTGTAAAAGTTTCTTTGGAACGATGCCAAAGAGGAGGCACTTTTGGTGCCCTATATAACCCGTAATGGGATGGATATTAAAATGAGTTTCTATTTATGTAAATGTACATTTTAGGAACCTTGTTAATGTAAAAGGAACAGCACAATCATCGTAAAAGTTCATCATCAACTGCAGGCTCTTCCTAGAAGAGGATCTAAGCCAAGAATCATGGTGTATTTTTGGCTCGGCCATACACTGATACACGTCATGCTGGTGCTGGGCATTTTCATTTTCCTGATGAATTTAATATTACGTAAGTGTTTATAAGATGCCATTATGTAGAGCTGGGCGATATGATGATATTCATCGTTATCGTGATAAACTGTGGTCAGTGTGCTTGTCTGAGGATATCTTGCTATCGTTAGTACTTAAACACTGTCAAACATCATCAGTCTTTGCTTAAGTGAACATATTGTACGGCGGTGTGAAAAACTCTGAATAAAATTAATTTGTACTTTGATTTTTTTTTAGGAAAAATAATGCCACTGTTGACTCTTTTTCCGTTGTTCCATCTTCATACATATCATGACATATCTCATGGAATTTTCTCAAAATATCACAATAAGATATTTTTGCCATATCGCCCACCAGTATGCCTGTATTTCTGTTTCCAGTCAAACACCGAGAGCCACTGGATGTAAAGAGTGTTCCATGCTATCAATGCTGAAGACAGGTTAGGACCAAGGATGGTACTATAGCCAGTTTACAAGCACGTCTCAGGATACGACATACATCTCAGGGTTCCCGACTGGGCCTGCTCCGTAGAAGAGGAGATGGTCTGTCATGTTAAGCAACTGACAAAATCAAACGTACCATTTTTCCATCTATTTTACTGTTTACCGGTATTTTGACCCAGGCATTCAGCATCTGCACACTCCTAACTCTGAGCTTGTGTCCACGATCACTGTAGTGAATAGAACTAGCTCTCTCTGTACCTCAGCTGAGGCTCGGAGTCGGGTGGAGTGGGATACAGAGCTGCTGGGGCGTGGCAGTGGAGGCTGATGTCGATATGGCCGGAGGAAAGCTGAGCCATTAAGAGCGGCCGGCTCATAGAGTCCCATCATTTGCACTGAGCGAAGCAACAACAGAAAGGCTTTCTGGGATGGGCCGGCAGAGCATGGGGAGAATGGCAGGAGAAGGGACACAAATTCGCAGCTGTAGGCGTAAATCTTGCTGTCAGATTGACTCCCATGACCCGGTTGAGAATCTTACATAATCGCTCTTACACAGTCATAGGAAGAAGCCTGCCATGAGCCGCATTACAGCGCATGGTGAGGTAGCTGAATTAATACTCCAGTCTCAGAGCTTTTAAAATAATAACGTGTCAGTATACAGTGCATTTTTAAACGTTTGTAGACACCTACAAGCTGTGTGTGTGTGTGTGCCAGTGAACTATGTCAGTATTAGCTTGAGTGAAAGTGAATATTTGTCATTGTGAACACACCCTATCACACAAAGGGCACCACAATGAAAGTTGGCCTCAGCAGCACCGGGGGAGCACTGTAGCAGGACTGTACCTTGGTTAAGGGCACCTCAGTGGTACCTGCGACCAATGAAATGACCAGTTAGAGGGAGCGAACAAGGTACTTTTGAACGTGTAGTTTGTAGGTTTGGCGCAGATATTATGTAATTACATCATTATGACACAATTATTACATTGTCATAATATATTATTTTTAACAGTTGTTAGATGGTTGGACATGTGGGCAGTGGTGGCCTAGTGGTTAGGATATTGAAACCTTAAGGACGCTGCGTCAAGTCCCGGCCCGGGCACTACTGAGGGGCCTTTGAGCAAGGTACCATCCCGATACACTGTTCCCTGGGCGCTGATTGATTGCTGCCCACTGCTCCATATATGGTCACATTTCGTTGTGGTGCTTGAGTTCACAATGACAGACACACATTTACTTCATTTCAAAATAACAATACAGGTCAAGAAGCATAATGGGAGATGCACTTGAATCAGTTGGCTTGAGGCGAACGAATGCAGGTATGACACATTTACTGAGACCTGGACTTAACTATGCAGTGCTGAGTAATGGTTGTTTATTCAGTAGCTAGGTAGCTGACATCATCACTGTTTACATGTGGACTGAGGTTACAAAAAATGTGTTTTCAGCTTAAATTTTCACTCTAAGGAGAAATAGATTGACGTCATGTGAGTTACTATAGATTATCATCTCTGTCAATACAGCCTACTTTACCTGTTACGTGCACATGCCCATGGAGCAAGACAGCTAATCAGTAATGCTGCCCCCGACTAAAGGTCTTCCTAGTCAACGAGTAAATGTCCGTTCAAGCCAAAAGTCCACTAGTTCTTGCACATTTCTTATATTAAGTATTGAAATTTATATTAAATATTTTTGACAGCAATCAAGCTGATTCTAATATAGACCCTGATCAGCCACAACATTAAAACCACTGCCAGGCGAAGTGAATAACAATGATAATCTCATTACACTGGCATCTGTCAAGGAGGTGGATATATAAGACAGCAAGTGAACAGTCTGTTCTTGAAGTTGTATCTTGAAGCAGGAAAAAATGAAAGCATAAGCATATGAGCCACTTTGAAAAACACTATACGTCCAAAACAGCAGGTCTTGTTGGGCGTTTCCAGTATGCAGTGGAAGGTACCTACCAAAAGTGATTCAAGGAAGGATGACCATCGACAGGGTGAAAGGGTCATGGATACCCAAGGCTTATTGACGCATGTGGGAAGTAAAGACTAGCCAGCCTGGTCAGATCCCCCAAAAGAGTTACTGTAGCACTATAGTATATATGCTGTTTATAGTAGAGAGGTATCAGAACACTGTCTGAGATGTTTTGGCAGGATGAGTAGGACCTCATGCTGGTGGTTTTAATGTTATGGCTGATCGGTGGTTTCAGTTCCAGGGTTGAAAAGGACTGTTATTGGTAACACTGTTAACACCATGCTTTTAATGAGTCTTTAAAATGTATATTTTACAACTACCCACATGCACAAAGCAGGCAGACCGATAATGCTAATGCTAACGCTAATGCTTGACAGTGCTTTCATCAAACGATCTTCAAAAAGATTTCACACTTAAATGATTCCTTACCAGGGTCTAACCCATGGCGAGGGTCTATGACTTGGCGTCTGATGCAGTTCTGTTTTTAATGATCCGCACGACTTCACATCCTACCGGAAGCCCAACAAGGTTTAGCTTCCAAATGCAGTTGCAGGGTTTTTATCTGCTTGGCTAAGGCTCATTGAATAAAAGCTGGCTGACAATTAGGGGGGTGATTTTTTAAAATTTTGTTAAATATAAAAAATGGATGTTAATCACATTTTTTGTAATATGAACATTGCTAAAATTTCATGGTCATGATGAAATGAATGACTGGTCTTGCAGTGTATTTTATTTTAATATATGTATATAAAGGGGTTAAAAAATCAAAAGCCCACCACTGTGATTTTGTGTAGATTGACATGATCTATATGGAATATGGATGTATACTGAGAACGGTTTTCTGTATCACAGTGGATTTTCTTTCCTGATCAATCAGACGTGTCCACACATCTTGAAAGTATTCTGCATTAGTGATGTCATTTCCCACAGTGGAGTCCAGCAGCTGTGCACAGCATGACATCATCGGCCTCGACTGGAATGGCTTTCTGTGCTGAAGGACAGATTTTGAAAAGTTTGACCAAAATCATTTAGAGCAGACTGTGTGTCGTGTGTGGTTTGTGTGTCATGTGTGGTTTTGTGCAGACTGTGTGTTGTGTGTGGTTTAGAGCAGACTCTGTGTTGTGTGTGGTTTAGTGCAGACTGTGTGTTGTGTGTGGTTTAGTGCAGACTGTGTGCTGTGTGTGGTTTAGAGCAGACTGTGTGTTGTGTGTGGTTTAGTGCAGACTGTGTGTTGTGTGTGGTTTAGAGCAGACTGTGTGTTGTGTGTGGTTTAGTGCAGACTATGTGTTGTGTGTGGTTCAGTGCAGACTGTGTGCTGTGTGTGGTTTAGAGCAGACTGTGTGTTGTGTGTGGTTTAGTGCAGACTGTGTGTTGTGT
>JBBPDA010153655.1:0-44236 GCA_037974385.1 Arnoldichthys spilopterus | reverse complement strand
CAGGCCCAAGGCGGGGTTCACCCAGGACAGGAGGCCAACCCATCGCAGGGCAACACATAGACAGACAACCATTCATAACATACCTACTATATATACATAAAATTTAATATAATTATATTATATATTATATCATTATAGAAATTATAAGCACCTTTAATTATAAGAACTTATAACATCTTTTAAGTAAGTGAAAGTGACTTATTTGTCATTGTGAACACACTCAGTCACACAAAGTGCACCAGAATGATACATGACATTTGCATTTTACCCATCATATGTGCACACGTGGAGCAGTGGGCAGCTATCGACAGTGCCTGGGGAGCAGTGTAGGGGATGGTACCTTGCTTAAGGGTACCTCAGTGGCACCTTGGTGGGCACTTGAATCTGTGACCCTCTGTTTACAAGAGCAAGGTCCAAACCTCTAGGCACCTCTGCCACTTTAAAGAGTCTTTTTTCCCTCTATCACTATGGGATGTGCAGTGCTATGTTAGTGTCAAGCTAGCAATGGCGCACATTAACCTTTAATACCCATCATAGCAGCCCATTGTGCACGTAGATGACAAAGCTTCCACGCAGATGTAAAAGGTATAATTAATAAGGGTTATTTTTCTAGGCACTCATGCCATTGCGGATGATCCTGGAGCCACAGATCTTGCCGCAGGTGATGCAGGGGAAACTCTTAGGTGGCTGTAGAGGAGCAGGTGCAGCCGAGTGGTGGTTCTTCTGATGGTGGTCAGTTGTGTGGTAGTTGTGTCTGCTTATTCTCTAAATGATTAACCCTTCGATGGCATATGGAGCTCCACCTTATATATTATACCTTATAGCAGCACAGACATTTAAAGTGTGTAAGAGACTTTCCAGTAAAATATTTAAACTTTTATTGTTGGTGTGTGCGGCAGTCTTTGGTACTCACACTAGTAAACTGTGTGTGAACATGCCGTTTAAAGAAAGAGTGACCTGGGGAGCACATCTTACATGAAAGAACCATTACTACAGAAAATGAGTATTGGTGTCATTTCAAATGTTCAAAATCAATACATATTTAAAAAATATTGGATTTCTGACGGCTCGAGCAGGCAAGAAAGCCTGATGTATTGTTCTTAACGTTCTGTAAGAACCGAATGGTGCTAGAAAGCAGAATTTAATGCAGAATAGACTGAGACTGAGGGATGCACGTTTCAACTGCGCCCTGAGCGAATCGCTCATTACAGCTCGCTCTCTTATGCGAGCACACGCACACTTGCATGCACGCACCAGCTGTGGTAACATATGCAGAGAATAATTAGGGGCCAATGGCGGTAACCCAATCAACGCTAATGACAACAGTCACTTTGTACCTCGCAGCGCGAGGTCTGAATGTAAATCTCTGTGGACACGACTCTGGAGGACGTGACAACATTCATCAAAATTTTTAAAAATCACAAAATCTTACTTTTGTTATTTGTCTCATGTTCTCAATTCACATTTATCAGTCAGGCATAAAAAAACAACTACACGAAATATCATGAACTCCCCTATGAGGATGAATATTCATAAAGGTAGCCCAGGCTTTTCATCAGGTGCAAACAAGCTTCTAATAAAATCCACTTATCAAACAAAGTGGCTGCTCAACCAAGGCTAAGGACACAAGCCATTACTGTGACTAATTGGGCAGCTGAGAGACAAATCATTAGGCAGCTTTGACTGGCTGGGGACAGACAAGCAGCAGAGATGGTTAGCGAAGGCAAGCTGATGGGACGCATGTTTGTCAGAAGACTTTAGGGAGGAGATCAAGGTACTTAATCGAGGACCACTTTCTTCTAGCCAGAAACTCCACTGAGACCACTAAGACAGCTGTAACAATTTCTCCCAGCACCGTGGGATCAGAGTATCTTCAGTGGGACTGCAAGATAGGGCTGCACAAGTAATCGTATTTTTATCACCATCACGATAAGAGTTTCTGCGATTAGCACATCATTAATGGCTGCAATAACAGAGACATAGTTTGACAGGCAGGAATGAAACAATTACAATTACAACCTTGTAAGCTGGTTTGTTTGACTGACAAATAAAATTACCAATCACAGTCCAAACACGCATGGAAAGCAGTGGTCCTGTCAGCAAATGTCCTACTGTGTCAATTTCATCAACTCAGAAATAAACTCGATATAATGGTAGCAGCAGAAAAATCATGGAAATATTTCTTTTAACAAACTTTCATTACTCTAGACACATATCTCAGTGTAATATTTCTCACGGTAAAGAAAGAAAGAAAGAAAGAAAGAAAGAGTGAAAGAAAAAGCAAAAGAGCCAAAGCAAGAAAGAAGGAAAGAAAGAAGGAAAGAAAGAAAGAAAGAAGAAGAAAAGAAAGAAAGAGTGAAAGACAAAGCAATGAAAGAATGAAAGAAAGAGTGATAGAGCCAAAGCAAGAAAGAAGGAAAGAAAAAAGGAAGAAAGAAAGAAAGAAAGAAAGAAGAAAAGAAGAAAGAAAGAGTGAAAGAAAAAGCAATGAAAGAAAGAAAGAAAGAAAGAAAGAAAGAAAGAGAGTGAAAGAAACAGTGAAAGAAAGAGTGAAAGAAAGAGCGAAAGAGCCAAAGCAAGAAAGAAGAGAAGAAAGAAAGAAGGAAAGAAAGAAAGAAAGAAATTAAGAGTGAAAGAAAAAGCTATGAAAGAATGAAAGAAAGAGTGAAAGAAAGAGCAAAAGAGCCAAAGCAAGAAAGAAGGAAAGAAAGAAAGAAAGAAAGAAAGAAAGAAAGAAACAGTGAAAGAAAGAGTGAAAGAAAGAGCAAAAGAGCCAAAGCAAGAAAGAAGAAAAGAAAGAAAGAAGAAAAGAAAGAAAGAATGAAAGAAAGAAAGAAAGAAAGAAAGAAAGAAGAAAAGAAAGAAAGAAAGAAAGAAGGAAAGAAGAAAAGAAAAAAGGAAAGAAAAAAAGAAAGAAAGAAAGAAAGAGTGAAAAAAAGAGCAAAAGAGCCAAAGCAAGAAAGAAGGAAAGAAAGAAGCAAAGAATGAAGAAAAGAAAGAAGGAAAGAAAGAAGGAAAGAAAGAAGAAAAGAAAGAAGGAAAGAAAGAAGGAAAGAAAGAAGAAAAGAAAGAAGGAAAGAAGAAAAGAAAGAAGGAAAGAAGAAAAGAAAGAAAGAAGGAAAGAAAGAAGGAAAGAAGAAAATAAAGAAGGAAAGAAAGAAAAAAAGAGAAAAAAAAGAAGGGAGGAAAGAACGAATTCAGTCATCTAATCCAATTCTTTGTTGACTCTTTGCAAGCCCAATTCCTGCTCCTGCCCTCTGAGCACGAATTACGGAATTCAGTAGGTTAATGGTGCTAATTGGTCATTTAGTGGAGGCAAATACACTGATCTAACAAAATGTACTTAGAAAAAACAGATGAGGCAGGTAAACATAGCAGGCATTTAGACAGGTGGGGGCACTCTTAGGTACAAGCTGAGTTAGCTTAGCTCTTATACTACAACCTAAACCTCTTTCTGTGGCTGCAGGAAAGTGCTAATACTCTCACAAACCAGGAGAGACTCACTTTCCACAACAAACCTACTAGATTGCACTGAGTCACATACACAGATGCAGTTAGGCTGTTATGTCATATTATCACCCGGTATAGAACTGAAGAATACGGTCATTGATGTTTAGGACACGGTTATGGTATGGTATTTAATGGTAATGATGTGGAGACTCGCAAAAATAATTGTCATGTAATGCCTTCAAAATATCATTTAACTCCTACTTCAAATGATCAAATGATTATTTTCACTCCCAGTGTTGTGTGTAAATGTGTGAAGCAAAAAAGTGTTGCACTTGCACTACTGCCCTATCCAACCACTTTACACAGCTCTACATATTCGACAGAATTTCTACAATACGGTATATCACTACATACTGCAAACGTGATGTGCAATAGTGCAAACTCCCGTAAATTGCATTTTTATTATTTAGTCTTTAATTTCTAAACTTATTTTGTAATGACATTAAATTGACATATTCTCAGCAAATTTAGCAATGCCTCCACAAATACCTTCCTTTATAACAACTGTTAGGAGGCTGGAGCCTGGTCTTACAGAACATGATAAAAAATCCCATTCAACTTAAACACGCTATGGCATTAATGTTTTTATGTTTTTAAAAGAAACAGCATTTTCTCACTTTAAACTGGAAGCCAGGCTTTATGTAAAGTCCTGGGTTAAATTAGATTTTTTCCAACATTCTGTAAGGCTAACAACACCTGCTTCAAGGCTTCAATTTGTAGTTTGAGCATGGAATCAGTAACTACTCTGAGTACAGTAACTGCTATTAATTTAATATGTAAATTAACTAGACGTACTGCACATAAACCCACATTATAGTTCTGGTGTAATGTTCTCTGGTGTGGTTGAATTATTGTCATTGTGTTAGAAACATGGCACATTTCAAAGTTTGAGCTCAAGCAGTAGGTAAGCTATTAAAACGTGTCAAATTAGAAGTTTTAGATCACAAAAAACTGGCTGCAGAAACTTAACCAGCCAATTTGTAGAGTGAGTCAAACTGAATTTTAGGTCAGCACACGTTGCCAAGTGTAAGCATACAAAATGCCAAGTACAAATTTTAGTTGCAGAGAATTTAGTAGTGTGTTAAAAATGTAAAAGGTCTGAGACAATATTGACTAGCAAAACACTAGTTGTTTGCACTGATGTTATTCACTAGGTGACACTGTTCCATAAATGAGTTGCAATGAGCTAGGATCATGCACTTCCTAGATTTGCCATACAAATTTCATGATTCTTGTTGAAATCGTTGTTGAGGTATAACCCATAAAGGGCTTTGTGCCTCCCCACTTTATGGTTGGTTCACATGTCCACTTATACAATCAATCCAAGTTTCATGTGGTGGACTGGTGAAGGCAAGGCAAGGCAAGTTCATTTCTATAGCACATTATCATACACAGAGGTCATTCAATGTGCTTTACAGTGAAATCCATTAAAATGAAAATCTTTAAAAGGTTGATAAGCATAAAAAAAAGAAAAGTGCATGATAAAAGTAAAATATAAAAACAAATAAAAGATAAATAGATAATAGAATTCTAATTAAAAGATGTGGAAAATAAGGCAGTTTTTAGTTGCTTTTTGAAGCCGGCAACAGTTAGAGCAGATCTGATCTCCATGGGGAGCTGGTTCCAGCAGTGGGCAGCATAATGACTTTTGCTTACAACCCTCCCCACCACTAGCTGACCATCTCCTGCTGATCTAAGAAATCTTCCAGGCTGGTATTTATCAAACATTTCCAAGTCGTGTGAAATCCACCAACAAAAATTGCTTTAAATAAAAAGAAAAACCTCTGAAACTGTATGACCACTGCTGAGCGATCATAACTTTGTTATTTTGAGAGTGAAGAACTGGGGGTTTAAGGGATTAAAGAAAATGGCTCATGTTCATGTATTACGGCTAGACCTGGTCTGCATTAGGCTGAGCATTCACGTTTTACAGTGCACCTGCATATGTTACATGACATTGGGTTTGCCGCCCTCATATATAATAACTTATGGTGCCGCAGTAGTGCACTGGTCACGTGTGTCGGCGAGGGTGAGCTCGGCAGGTGTGGGTCAGGCAGTGTTCAGCACTTCAGGAAAAGTTCTTGAGTAGCTGCATCTGTGCGCTGTCACCAGCCCCACTGCCTCTCTGAACAGCTGACGAATCGATTTCAATTACCCCCGCGTCACACCCTGCCAGGCAGCACTCCTGCAGCTGTGCATGCACTGCTTGGCGAGAGCTGTTCCATGTCACTTTGGCACGAGCGTTGGATTGAATTGCTCCATGACCTATAATGAGAAGCTGCCACAGTGGTATCAAGAGTATTCTTCGGTGTTTTGTGCAGTATTTTGCTCAGAATTTGCATTGGTTCTGTGAAGTCAGTTGAGAAGAAATAATATATTTGATCGTTTGGACCAGGGGTGGGCAGTGCGATATGTTAACCTCATAACAAACAGCATCACAACACAGCTAATATCTGAGTTTATCATGGGTACAGATGGTACTTCTACAACTAGCGTTGACACCGATGTGATACAGAGTATTGGCTTCTGGCTGATAACAGCAGGAACTGTTCAATAAGATACTGAGGGGGGAGAAAATGACCAATACAGTCTAATAGCTAAGATTCAACAATAGCAATTCCCCTTGGGCAAGTAAAATGCTAAGCTGGGACAGCACTATTGAAAATCACTTGCTTGATCAGACAAGCTTGTTTTCAGCCATAGGACACTTTTGACAGTGTATAGAATCGTTGCTAATGGCTTCATTTGCTTCCATATACATAGTGTCCTTCAGCACAGTTAAATGGTCCAATCCAGCTAATCATGTTTGCTTGTACAGATCTGGATCATGAGGCGTACTTACTTTAAGAAACCTGGACCTTTCTTTATTAGCAGTGCAAATTATAGAATGCAGTCAAAAGAGTGTGAGAAGTTTTACTCTATTTACTCTCTTTTGCTCTCGCAAAATACAATAAATGTAATGTAAATGTAAAGTGAAATGTAAAGTGTAAAATATGGCAAAATTAAATGTTAACGTCATTACTTTTCCATATCCATTATTTATGCTCAATCCTCCATTCTAACAAAAAGTAAAAAAGTAAAAGCTCTCTTGCGAAGGGAGAACTTTTAGCCTGCTAAATTTAGAGAAGTGTTATTTCCAATTAAGATCAAGAAGGTGCACATGAGTAAAAAACATGTATATTAGCCGGACAGCACACATTACTGCATATCACTACATTTCTCTCCATATTCAAGAAGCATCTCAAGACTGTTCCGCACCTACCTCAGCGCATAAGCCTATCGGTCACGTACGAACTATTGCTACCTGATAACTGCCTAGAGAATGCCTTCCACATAGTAATGTTCCACTTAGTTTTTACTGTAGCACATGCCGTCTGTATTTTATAACTAAGAGAAATGTGTTGGTAGTACTCACTTCAGTCTTGCCCTGTGCACCTCTAATGCTTGATTGCTCCTGTGTCTTGGAAGTCGCTTTAAATAAAAGCGTCAGACAAATGAATAAATGTAAACGTAATGTAAATGTACTAGCCTTTGAAACAATTGAAACAAACAGCATAAGACTGATTTCATCTAACGTTTATCTTCAGTGAAGTACTTTAAAACTAGCTAACCTTGAAGCATAGTGATTTTAAAGCACACTAAAATCAGTACCAGCCTATACTAAAGGTGTCCCTTTTGGTAAAGATGTGTTTGACGTAGCTAAACAGCACCTTTGAACAGAATTATTGAAGTAAACTAACCATCTATACCAATTTTAGAGCCTGTTTACATTTAACCACTTGATTTTAGGCTGATCAGTTCGATACTCACAACCAGACACATAGACTGGCAGAGGAGAATTTTTCTTCCAGACAAATTAATTCGCAGCCAAGTGCATTAGAAACCAACTGCTGATGATAAATAGCCAGTCAGTAAAAGCACTAAGCCATATACTATCGGCTAGTTTTGATGCCTCACACCTAATGACTGAGGGCTTTCATCAGTAAAATTATTCTCCTAAAATAACTGAGGTCATTGAGCATTTTTAAGTGAGTACATGTCATTCCTAGCAGTTTTCTACTGATATATAGCATTTACTGTGTATTATATAGACTACAAGTCTAATGCTGCCATTTTTCATCATCCACCTCCTCTTCTCTATTCACAAGCCCTTCCTCTGTCATACTGGGCCCCTGCTGAAGCTTAGGTACTGAACCTTTCCAACAAAAGCTTGGTTGGTCCAGAATTGGTGGCTGAGGCCCTGCTCAGCAATCCCGCTGCCTCTTGGAAGAGACGCCTTGCACAGGTGGCCCTGCCTGCATGGTGTTTTCATCACAATCTGCATCTCGCCTACTTGGACATCTGTTGCTTTTGTCTGCAGGGAGGTGCTGTCCATCCTGGCTGACAAAACAGTGATAATGAAGGCTGGCTTGACCTTGTTCATGTGGTCCGGCTGACTTGAGTGAGCTCTGTGTTCCCAACATGCAGGCCGGAAAAAAGGAGGGGGCCCAGCAGTCTTTAGTGCTCTTTGAAATTAAGCCACCATCTCTTTCCACTTGCTCGTTTCAGGTTAGATCACAATACAGTCAAGTTAAGAAATAAAAAACATCCCTACAAGGAAATGAACCTTTTCTACCATATATTCAACACAAATATCAGCACAGATAATATTCTTCAGTGGAGAGAGTAAACACACCCTCATCCTCAGAAGCTAGTATTGTTCTATTTAGCAGAAATTTTCTTCCATGTACAATTTCTTCAGTTGATCATTTTGGACAGATGACCTCATATTACCTTTATGCACTCTTTGATGTAATGCAGAATTCATAGCTGAATCAGAGACTTCGAGCTGCCCAGTCCCTGACGAAGCAAAGGAACCCCAAACCATAACATTTCCATCAGCATGCTTCACAGTTGGTATGGACTTCTTCTCATCTTTGTTCTATACCACAAGCCACTATGGCCAAACAACTTTATCTAAATTATTCCAAAGGTTTGGACCTATGCTTAAGGTTACATATGTTCTTTGGCAAACTGTCCCTGTGATGAAAGTCTACGGTTCTTGGAGCAGTTGGCAGTCCTTTAAAATCCATGCTGCTTGCAGACGATTGTCCTTACAGTGCAATAATTCTTAAATAATTTACACATATATTTTTGACTCTTTTATAGGTTGTCTTATGAACTTCACTTCACACTAATTCAGTAATGGAACAACCAGGCAAAGGTAAAATGGTGAGGGCAAGAAAACAGAGTTAAAACAGAGGATTGGGCTTTCGTTTGGAGATCTGGAGTTCAATCCCTGGCAAAGTCACAGCCATCCATGGCTGGGAGTCACACAATTGGCACAATGCGCAATCCTAGTGTACAGCACATGCTAGTTGGGGGAAGCTGGAGGATGCCTAGCTGGCAACTGAACATGACTAAACTGGATAGAAAAATTGGGAAAATCCCAAAACAAAAACATGGCTAAACTTAATTTCCTTCAAGCTCAACAAAAAGAAAAAAATAGAGCATCATCTAGTAAGTGGAAAAAGAAGTGAATCTACTGATGGAGCACCCATACAATTTGGGCCGCACGACACAGAGCAACATAATGAAACTTCTCATGTTAAGCGAAAAATGAAGCAGATTTGCTATGTGCTGTGGGTTTATGCCGAAGTGTAAGTGCAAGTTTCCTCAGAGGAGCCCTCTCTGCATGGAAAGGTTCTCTCCCAATCAGTCCGGTTCTAATTAAGTCTCTGGGACTCCCCCACTGGGCATGCTGATGTGAGCAGCGGGGCTCCCCTTGAAGGTGCCTGCCTACCCTTAGCATCATATTAAATCAGAGAGAGAGGAAGAGAGAGAGAGAAAGCAATCACAAAGCTAAGATTTTACCCAGACGACAGAGCTCTGATTTGATGGAAAATAATTTGGCATTGAGTCAACTCCCTGATTGCGCCACTTCATTAGCTGGCCTTGTATGAAACAGCACGCGACCACGATGTACAAGCGCAGGCTGACTCATCACTTCTCCCAAGGAAAGCCTGATTCTGTCAGTCTCGTCCCGACACAGCTGAGGAAGAGATGTGTCAGTACTAGACTGCGTCAGATGTGTTTCTTTTTGGGTTGATCACAAAATGCAGGTATGAATGAAAGTCTGCTTCTGTGAAGGAGAATGTAGAATCACTTTGAGTGATAGGTCTTTCCTTACCCATCATGCACTGTAACATCTGGAATACGCAATGACCTTCCCAGCACTTAAAAGCATCCGATTTACATGAACGTTTTACATATTACATGACTTAGCAGAAATGTTTATTTCAGTTTGTTTAGTTCATCTGCTCTGTGCTCTGCCCACACCTGGCACAACATTGTACCAACAACAATATACACACACATGCTGCATGTTATCGCAGATCTCACTACATGATGTAGTTGATGCCCATTTTAAAAGTTTCCTAAAATCACTCAGTGAACCCTATTCTGAAGGATTTTACAGAAGTTGCTCATAACTGGATGAAGGTGGATTTTGTACTAAAACGTGCTGAGAAGCTCTTCATCAGAACAGTGAAGTAATGTCTCGATTAAAAATGTAAGAAATTTAAGTCCTTTCTCTCAAGTGCAACTGCACAATGACAAACATTTGAACATCACCCAAAGGCTAGATGTTTACTTTCATAAAATATGCACATCGATGCACATTGAAGTGGTTCCAAAACATATTTGTAGGAACATTAGTAATAAACAGGCCTTAAATATCCATCCATCTTCTAAACTGCTTCTTTCATTTCAGGTCATGGTGAAGCTGGGGTTTGCCCAGGACAGGAGGCCAACCCATCAGAGGGCAACACACACTTTCTCACACTCACACAGACACACCTCACACAGACACACACACACAGACACACTCACACACTCACACAGACACACTCACACAGACACACTCACACAGACACACTCACACACTCACACAGACACACTCACACAGACACAGACACACAGACACAGACACACTCACACAGACACACTCACACAGACACAGACACACAGACACACAGACACACTCACACAGACACAGACACACAGACACAGACACACAGACACAGACACACTCACACACTCACACAGACACACTCACACAGACACAGACACACAGACACAGACACAGACACACTCACACACTCACACAGACACACTCACACAGACACAGACACAGACACACAGACACAGACACACAGACACAGACACACTCACACAGACACAGACGCCTATTTGGAGAATCCAATCAACCTGAATTGCAAGCCTTTGGACAGTAGGAGGAAACCGGAGCAGGCCATAAATGTTTCTACATAATAATTTCTTTAGTTTTTAATTATACAAAAATTTTATATAAAATAAACAAAAATAATTAACCATAGGCTAACAATTCTTAAACATAGTCTACATTTATTATCTTGACATTAAAGTCTGCTCTTTTTTCCAGTTTTTTGGTACGAAAACGTAATAGACTTGTCTCTTTCTACAACCCCAGACTACACCCAAAACAATAATTACCCATGAAATTTTAATCTCAATAAAACGCCTTCTGTTTTTACAACTACAAAAGGTGGATTCAACTATCAGCAGACCTTCCCTAGTTGTTAGATTGAGCTAGGAGTGAAGAATAGCTAAACAAATTGTAAAAACATGGCTCTGGGGACCTATGTGCATTAAAGATGAAACACTCTGGTAGGAAAACCTCAAGGACAGGTTGCAACCAGAGAACTTTAGCTTGGGGTTAAGAGCTGATGGATTTGCTGATGAGAGTGGGCAAATGAGAGAAATACAGTAGTGTTATTGTGACAGTTCTGTGTTTTTTTGCATTTTTTTTCTGCAAAGAAACATTTCCCATAACATATTCATGACTGCCAATGCAACTCTGCAAAATGACACTACCACTGCAGCCTAATGACAATTTCAAATGACACAAATGACTCCAAATATCTCCAGTGCCTTAGTAATCTATACTGACATCTGTGGTTAGCTGGCATAAAATTGTAGCTGAACACACTGAACACACACACTGTTCCTCACAGTGCATGCAGTACCTACAAACAAGAAGAGAAAAGGGAAGGAAGGAATACAAAATTGTGAAACAAATGAATTGGGGGCGTGTTTAAGTGTTGCTGAAGTGCCATTAATATTAAGCCATGAGAGTTTGACCAGCTGCTCCTGCTGTTCTTCAAGCTGTGCTGTGATATATCTGGCTTTACATACCCATAAAATGTGGCCCACCTATATTTGCAACCCATGTTTTCCTGTCAGCCTGCCAGGACCTTCACTGCGAAGAAAAAATGGGGTTAAATGCTTCTTGCTGGAAAACGGAGTGATTAGCTGGGCTTCAAGCACAGGACCCGCTGCAGCTGACGGAAACTTTCTTTAGCTCAATCCTTAACCAGTTGCTGGGTCCAGACGTCCATTACATGCTTAATAACTTTAAATTTAGTTACTGAACAATATCTGCTGATGCCTTAACACACAGTTAGCTGCAGGACTCATTCTCTTCTGATTGAATAACTGTGTAACACACTGTAAACTGAGTAAAGAGCAAATAAATAAAGTTTTCAATTATAGATACATATACATACATACATATATATATATATATATACACACACACACACCCTTACATATATATACACACACACACACACCCTTATATATATACACACACACACACACACACACACACACACACCCTCATATATACACACACATACATACACACACATACATATGTACACACACACAGACACACACACACATACATATGTACACACACACAGACACACACACAAACACAAAACACATACACAAACACAAAAACACACATTACATATAAATACATACATACACACACATACATATACATACACACATACATACATATATTAGTGGTGCACCTTGTTTGACTGAAATATGTCACTTCACTTTTTTTTGTCTGTATCTACATTCATAATACATATCCTATCTGTTCCACATGTGAGCAAAATATCTTAATTTTTCTCCCCAATTCACTCGTCTCCAATTCATTCTACTTGCTGTGACTCCCCTCCATTCCTCAAATCACATGATACCACCAGCTACTTGTTTCAGTGCAGCTAAATTGTTGATGTTAAATTGGGCCATGGTGTTCCTAAGTTTGGGAATGGGTGGCTTATTCTATTAAGTAGTGATTATATTCTACCCAGTAGGAATGAGGTGGCACTTGTTGACTCTGTTATTAAATCATGAGGATGAACACCTATTGGGCAAGCTTAGACAGTGCATTTAGACGGACAAACCCTCCGCTAGACCTGTCATCATTGTCATCATACTATGTTTAAAGTTAGGAGAAGCTAAAATTTGAAAAAAGAATCCACCTTTAACAGAGAATAACCCCTTTAAATTTGAGATCCCGCGGCTGCCCAGAATCCCACTGGCAGTTTTGCATTAGTTACTTTGGTTTACACCTGGCAATATGGATGAGCAGTATGTGAAAGTCGGAATTTGATTGGTTGAGTATAAGATCTCAGATACTGTCACTGTCACTGAATAATGCTGCATTGTGAGACTTTGAGACACATTTTTGATGAGGTGAGTGCAATATTATACAATACAAAGACATAAAAAGTCCTTGAAGACTTAAACTCTTCAGACAGGCTGCAGCCCTTGAATATCTCAGTAAACACTTAAATAATTAGTTGTGCGTTACTGAGTCAGATCTGCTGCTTCGAAGAAAGGAAAAAATCTTTGAAAATAATGTCAGCAAAGAGTCAGCATTACAAAGACAAGATTAGCATTTTGACTATGCGCTGTAATTAAAACAAGCATCTTTCTGTTTTGACTTGTGAAAGTAATTCATGAACGACTCTGTCTTCACCAACTGGTGAATTACATGATGTTTTAAAATGATATTCAGAATAAATGAGGATTAACCACAACAGATGGCATTCAATCAAAAGCTGCAGTAGGCCTCAAGGCTTTTTCACGTTTGGCTTGTGGCTTTAAGAATGAAATATGTGAGCTAATGGTTAAGTGGGAATATTTGTGGATGACACCACACTACCTCCTATTATCGATTACTGCGATGCTACGAAGCCTGTTTGCTCATTCTGATTAAAAACCGTTATGATATAGCACTTGTCTCACTGTAACAAGCAAATCAAAGCGTTTTGAGATCGCCTTTGTCCAGGCCAGTGTTAAAAGACCACTGTGTAGCCATGGCTACAAAGTGACACAAAATGGACTGCCATTAGGAACAGAAGAGCAAGGTTTACTCAAGCCACGGGTCATTCAGGTCGAGGCTGAGTAAGTCGAACCAATGTGCCAATGGGCCTGAGTGAATGCACTTTTCATCCAAAGCCTTCATTAGTGACCTGTCTTTTCTGAATCAGGAAAATATTAAGACGGTGTGTTTAGGCTTTTCCATTTTCAAGGTTTTACTACATTCTTGGACATTCCATACCCATAAAAGCACAGTTAAACAGTATCCAGCACTTGAAAGCACTTGAGTGAAACGAAGGGCAAAAAACGCCAATGTAAAGTTACCCCATACTCTTTAATGCCTAGCCTCAAAATCCAGTGGGCAGTGTTGGCCTAGAGGTTAGGACATTGCCCTTGGGACCTGAAGGTTGCAGGTTCAAGTCCAGGTCCGGCACTACTGAGGTACCCTTGAGCAAGGTATCGTCCCACTACACTCCTTTAGTCTTGGAAGTCGCTTTGGATAAAAGCATCAGCCAAATGAATAAATGTAAAATCCAGTCCATGATGGCATATTAGGATGTGACTGATTATAGTGGTTAGCCAAAATCTTAGGTTCAAGATTCAATTCACGATGTATATTCGTCATATATACAGTTTTACTAGTACAACGTGTAGTTAAATCTATCCCTGAACACTCCGGTGTCTCTGCAATGGCATCTAGTTACAGGAAAAGAGATTAAACAATGAAGAAGAGCAACAAATATATATTCATGGATCAGTAGCAGCCTACCCACCGCTGACAGGCACTAATACTTACCTGAAGGTAGTCTGGCATTATTACAAAATATTACATTAAAAACATACATTTGATAAAGAATCACAGCTCACTGCAGCTGTGTAACTATTACTAACTATTTTATTTTTGAAACCTTAGCTAATAATGTATGTATTTTTTTTTTTTTAGCTTTACATTATCTCTGACAAAACATTCATATTGGTTGGAGCCTAATATCAAGACATTTTTTACAGAGATAAGACAGGGCAGCACAAAATGATCTTGGCAATAATGAACAACTCAGATCGGCCTTAATGAACACACAATGTGACTCGCTAAAGCTTACTGGGACATATTTGGTTGGGCTAAATGACAGACTAACGCTGCTGGACTTCAAAAGGTGTCTAAACATCCACTTACAGCAGATGTAGTGTGTTTAAACAATGCTGTAAGTGCTTAAAAGGAGCAGGGGCTCCTGCAGTAACTGCTGTATTTCTTTATGGCAAATGGCACCAAGATGAATTTACAGAGCAGCTAAAAATATTAAACCTACACATCATAAAAACTAAATTAGAAAAAGAATTAATATTGTATATACACTGTGATGACATCCTGTAATGAAGGAAATGTACTTTGTCTCAGTTCCTTAGACCACTAAATAATCTAGAACCAAGGTTTAGGCACAGCGGTTATGACATTACACCTTGTACCAAGCTGTGTGAAAGCTTAACCTTGAAAGAGAAAAGCACAGAAGAGCCACCTGATGTGCAGCTGGCTGAGTCAGCTTTTAGCTGCAATTACAGTTAAAGCAAGACCTTGGCCATGTACTCCAGTATAATCCCATGCAGTACAAACAAGGGAGCTGTTTTTGACTGTGTTTTGAAGTCATTTTACCGGAGACGCAGCACACTGTGCTGTTTCTGAGTAGGAATGCCCTCATATGGGACTTGTAGGCTGATGCTGAAATCAGATATTTTTCACGTACCCATCTGCTGAGGGTGGTATTGATACTGATACAATAATAATAATAATAATAATAATGTAAAAATTGGGACTAAATCTAACTGGATTAAGAAAAATGAAACTTCTATAAACCTTATATATAAATCTAGTACACACACACACAGATATTCAGGAATGAAATATGGGGGGATACGTAATTCATATACTATACTTGCAATTTTTATGACTTTTGTCATTTTTTTCCCCCTCAGCAAGACGACCAACACAGATTGAGCTGAATGTTGTGAGTCAGGCTACCAGTTCAAGAGTTCGGCTTCATTAGATTTCATTATTATTCTATTTCCCCAGATTAAGCTTGTTAAAACAACATTGAATAACGTGGCATATTATCACAATTGCGGGTCTTTCCAATTGCAGCTTAATCATTAAGATCCATTGTTCAGCCCTGAATCAACTACAAAATAATAATTATAATAATATTTAGTAAAGTATGTGCTCAATTTTAGTTGCTTTCTGCTGTTTTTCCCCTACTTGGGGCATTCTAAGGTCACATTCCTTGTATTCAGAATTGTACTAATATCGGCCTATGGTGCAAAATCTCAGATTGAATGATTCACTGAATCAAGATATGTAAATGAATTGAGCTGCTGTGAGGTAAAAGTACAGCTATTGCTGCTGCACAAAGTTATTGTGCTACGATGCACCGGCTCCTTCCCCCCTTATTTTGCAACATACTTGGATGACACCGTAAACTGCATTACCGCATCAGATATAGATGTTAGCTATTTCCATCACTGCGGTGCTGTTGTGTTGCCAGGCAGGTCAAGCCTCCATAAAGTTTACAAATGGCCTGTCCTAGCTATCGTGTGTTAGACCTGTCCATGACATTCGCACACCGCACACTCAGGGACAAGCACACACACAGTACAAACATGGTGATTGTTTTATAATGACTCCATTATACCTCGCCCTCATGGGACTCCAGGCTCAGGATGCATTAAACATCTGAGTGACACAATAATATTGGGTTTAGCTTATTCTATTTACACAGAGCTAAATCAAGCAGGCCTGGGCTAATTATCCACACACAAACACACTTACAGAGCTACTTACAAGTCAGTGGCTTCATTTACCCAGCATTTAATCACACTTAAGCCCAATACACGGCCTGAAAAATGCTAAACATCCAGAGGCTTAAAGGAATTGCCATTTAAACGTGAGATGCTTCAGATATTCTGCGCTGAAAAAAGCGACGCATTAAATGCTGCATTTTTATCTTCTCCACATTATAAAATCAGGGCTGTGATGATGAGGGTTAGTTCATTAAAATAGTGTTTATGCCAACAATGTTATGTTTACATGCCAACATTCTTGTCTATATGCACATACTTTCTCCTCTCAACTCAATGCATATTTGCACATCTCTTCATATTGCAGTATAATTGCACTAACATTTATGTTTTGCACACATAACACGTTTACACTGCTTACTCACTGCTTTTCTGTCTCTTAAAGTCCTTAGTCTATAGTCTGCATTTGTTACAGCCTCCCTGAGGTGCCTCCTTCCCCAAAGTCCTTCTTGCTTTTTGATACATGTGTATGTATTGTATGTATAGATATGATTTATTCCCATTGATCCCTCTGTGGCCTGTCTGTTGTCTGCTGTCCTGTTGTGTTGTATGTGTATTGTGTGTATGGGCGAGAGGACAATCAAGCAATACTTGACTAATCAAAAAAAATGAAATACACATACTTTTGGCACAGGTTTCTGTTTGTTGATGGGGGGGTGGGGTATATTAGACTGCAAGTGCACATCAGTTCTTAAAGTTAATGTGCTGAAAGCAGGTATAATGATTGAGCGTAAGGATCTGAGCCACTTTGACAAGGGCCTTACTGTGATGGCTGGACAACTGAGTCTGTGCATATCCAGAACGACAGGCCTTATGGAGTGTTCCAGATATGCAGTAGTACTAAAAGGATCACTGGTGAATCTGCGTTGGGGTTAAAAGTGAATGCTGACTCTGATAGAAAGGGGTCCGAACTCTCAGTGCACCAAAGTCAGAGCTGTTTCGGCAGCAACGTTAGGCAGGTGGTTTTAATGTTATGGCTGATTGGTTTCTATACACACATACACTACACAAATGGGGAAAAAAGCCCCATACAAAATGATAACTTGATGGTAATGGAATGTAGAAGAAGGGCCAAACCTTTAAAGCGTATAAAGGAAGTGAGCATAAAAAGGATATTTTTCCCAGTTTTACGTATTTATTGTTCCACTTATTCTGAAATCTGACTAGAAAAGGCAGCTGGGTTTTTCAAATTCTATCAAAAAAATGAATGTAATAATGAATTCTCAGCTTAATGCAAGAACCAGGTCGCAAACCTATGGCAACTGTAAGGTAAGAGAAGGCGAAAGGCTGCTAGACTAAGAGATAAACCTAAGCTGAAGACCATCATTAGCCCAAAAGACATTTGTTTTTTTAAATATCTGTCCGACGTTCACTCCCTTGATGAAGTCAACCTAGACTAACGTAATAATCATCATCATGATCACCATCATCATTACAGCAACTGACCACACAGCAGGAGATCAGGATAAAAAGATTCCAAAAGATGATTAACACAGCCCTGTTCATGGGTCTAACAATACTCTTCCACTGTAAGTGTAAAATTAAGATCCGATTCCTCGCTTACTATGTTTATGTAGCAAAATTGCTCGTCTCAAATGAGAAATAATCCCCCCGCCAACAGCAAATTGCTCCTTCAGTTATGGGCCTTCTACTGGTGCCCACGCTCCCCAATGAGAGTGCGCATCAGACATGTTACCAGCCCCCTAGAAGACCAACACCCTCACTGTATTTAAATGTCAGTATCTGCAACGGTGTTGGTACAATACCTGTAACTGCCAATAAATCTATAAGTGGAAATAAGGGGAGATTGTCTAGTCAACCGATCACGTACACCATCCTTCTCTAACATTTTCTACGCTCTGGATAAACACGTCGCTAAATATTCTTCACCAGAAACACTGTATTAATTCTTCAGTTATTTAAAATCAAGGGTATTATACAGTTACATGCCTTCTATTTGCATCAGATGTGCGCAAGAGTCCTACAGCCTTTTCATACGAATCCTTTCAAGCTGTTAACACATACACACGAACAGGAATACCATCTTTCACATCAGAGCTTATGGTTGCTCCCATAGCGCGTTCAGCTTTAAGCTGAAGTAGAGCCTCAAGCGCCACCTCACACACAAACACAGGGTGCTGCTGGTGTCAGCAGAACTCCTGCGCAGAATGGAGCTCCCGTGTTTGTGCCCGAGTCACACTGAAATGGCGTTTATGCTAATGTGTGAAGTGTAAAGTGGCTAAATAAATTATTAATATAATTATAATCAAAATGAAGTAAAGCTACTGACAAAGGTAGGATGATGTAATTATAAATGAAGAAATGATGTACACACTTGGATCAATTTAACAAGAGCCACCTCACTGTGCAGTTCACACCCTCTTCAAGTGATTGCTTTATTCAATCACAGTGATGCATCTTAGCAGGCTGCACAGCCACCACAAAATACTGTACATCTGTGGTGTCACTCAGCAGATGGCCTGCAAAAGAACAAAGCTATTGTGACTAAAATGGCAGTGAGTTTTAGTCATTTACTGAGAAGAAGTGCAGGAGAATCTGTTGCTATCGCACATGTCTTTTCACAATGAAAATACACTTGATTGTCATTTGACAAAGAAAACATTGGTTTAACAAAAGCAAAGGGCAATGCAGGTTTAGGTGGACAACAGTTAGATGTTCAATTATAAAAATACATTTCTCTTGGCATAAGAGGAACTGAAGTACATTTGATAGAACAGAGTGTTAATTATGCTAATGTCAAGGCGAGACAAATGCCAAACCAAGGAAATGAGAAAGAAATACAAGTGATGTCAGAAAAATCAGGCTTTAATTAGTGTTTACATATTTCATTTTAGGGTAAAACTATCATTTTATGAGATGATGATGTAGAAAAGAATCTAAATGCTAAAGTCTTGCTCAGAATCACTATATCATATAAAGTAAAGTACATGTACAAATAGTCTTTCATAATAGTGTATCCTTTACCACTGTCTTAACTATATACTGCCTGCTCGAAGACATTTCATAACCACCAACCGTTCAATGTACATTACACACTGATGCTTGAAAGCCTGGGCAAACTCTGCAGGGTCTCCTGTCATGGTTATTTTGGAACGGTCGGACCAGTGTTTGGCGGGAGAACTTTGAAAGCGAGCTTATGCTTACATAATGAATGGCAAGAGAATTTTTCATGCTTTGGCATGTGTTTGACAGGGTTTTTTTTTTAACAAAAACAGAAAATTTTCTGTTTTCAAAAATACCCCGCTATGTGTGGACTGGGTCTATGTGGCATCTTGTCCTCTTGTTAGCTAAGCTGATATATGCTGTTTGGCTTGCCGTGCCC
Source organism: Arnoldichthys spilopterus (assembly GCA_037974385.1). Taxonomy (NCBI): domain Eukaryota; kingdom Metazoa; phylum Chordata; class Actinopteri; order Characiformes; family Lepidarchidae; genus Arnoldichthys; species Arnoldichthys spilopterus. The sequence goes on along the minus strand of JBBPDA010153655.1, from coordinate 24,333 downwards.
CCTGCAATTGCTCTTAGCCCCCCAATTGGGAGTTTGACTTCCACTGAGTTTAGACTTCTCAGTATTTCTATATTATGACATAAATGTCATCAGATTTTGCACACAAGTCGTAAGGGTCGATAAAGAAAACTCAACCCTAAATAAATGAGACTTTGAGGAAGATGAACCAATAAAACATATCTGTGAGTAATTAAAGTAAGTAAACCTTTGAGAACCTTTTAATTTCTGCATAGAAATAAATTCAACTGCAACGTTTCCTGTAACTGTTGATCAGCCCCGCACACCTACATGGTGGACTTTCAGCCCGTTCCCTCACATTAATGCTCGCTTCAGGCCCCTCAACAATATTTCAGCTGGGTTGAGGTCAGGTCTTAATTTGGCAACTTTAAAACATTAACTTCATTCTTCTTTAACCATTTTTTGAAAAATGACTTGTGTTTTTGGGGTTGTTACCATGCTGCATGACATACAAATGGGGAACCTGTTCTTATGCAGGAATGCAGCGCTTTCCTTTCTCCAGACATTGTGCTTCATATTTAAATTCAAAAGATCTGTTTCGTCTCATTCACGTACTGCCAAACTGGACTGGACACAGGCCCACCAGAAACAGAACTGTGGAACCCTGAATTACGGGAAACACTGGTCTGACATTTGGCAGACTTCACTTGACTGTGCTTTTAACGTGTAACACACTTGATCAAAATCAAAAGCGTAGTGGAGAAGAGCGAGAGAAAGAGTCCGCAGTTGGAAGTGTTGACCACATTATTATTTATGATACATGCCGTCACTGTTGCGCTCACTGGGTAACAGTGATGGAAACTGTGTGAAAATGGTGTGATTTCAATGTTTCATGTGAACTAAATTACTAATTATAATACAATACATTCTGGTGATGCTTATCTTATACACGCACAGCTTTAACAGAAATGCACTGCTTTTTTAGTGGAAAATTCTCTCTTTACGTTCAATTTGGACCAAATAAGACACATGCCATTACCTGCCCTTAATTACACATATTATTGTGTAGACACCTGCTCATCCAACGTTTCTTCTGATTTTAAGAGATTTAAAAGCGACATTGTCCCCCGGTTGCTGCAGTAACTCCTTTCCTCTTCCAGAATGGGCTTTACACTGAATGTTGGAACGCTGTTGTGAGGATTTCATTGTATTCAGCCACAAGAGCATTACTAAGGTCAAGTACAAACATCCTTCACATCAGAGCTTTTGGTTGCTCGTGGTTTGTTCCTAAAAATGTATAATCACTGCTACTTGGTCTTCCTGCATTCTCAGCATGAGATGAGTCTTTATGCCGAGGTTTCAGTGTGTTAAATGCAAAAATCTGATTCAGTGTGAAAAGACCTTAAGGCAACTAAATATTAAACCATTATGAAGCATGAAAAACTGCCTCTAATGGTGTTTTCTTCGTGTGGCAGCACTCCAGTACTCCAGTACAGCAGCTCAGCTCGCTGTTATCAGTACATCGATGCGTGGGCCCAGTCCCACACTGCTTGCTTTCTATCCTATAGACCTCAGAAAAAGTAAATATAACTCTTTGTTTATTCTAAACATTTCTTAAAATATTAGGATGTTACATATTTGCCATAACACACATCCATTATGTACACGTCCCTAGAAAAACTTTAAAGCTTTCTGGGAACATCCAAGAAACTTTACTAGAACATCATGAATTGTGACAAAGGGAAAAGCTGAGTGTTCTTGGCAGATTACCTAAGCATTTAGTCTCTGTTGCAGTAAAACTTTGTATCTACACTTTTGTCTTTTGTTGAACAGCTCTACAAACATTTGATCAGAAATGAACCAGTAAAATAGTCTAAAATCATCTGCGAAAACCTAAAAACCTACATTACTAAGTAAAAACATGACTAAAGAGACAAACCATTAATAGTCCTGTGTGTACAGAGATGTTTGGCATAAGCTTAATTAGGCTACCGGTCGAGATTTCTCATGCTGGTAGATATGAGCAAGCACACATTTGTATTCATAAACTTCTATACGATCAGGCCCAGTGGGGACGTGTTTCCACCAGCAAGACTCAGGTATAATTGAATTTTTCTTGGGAAGCACTGGGGGCTCCATGAATCTGTCCTAACTTAAACCGCTCTATGAGCATGATTTACAACCCGCCACTTCTTCCAAGGAGAATAGATCCGTTCCTCGACCAGTATCAGAGGACGCACTATATTAAATATTACATCACTGAGTAAATCAAAGGACATGTGCCGGATCCTTATGAAAGGAGATTATTTCACAGCAGGAATATTAAAGGGTATGTGTCATGGGGAAACAATAATGTTACTTTCTTTTTTGAAATAAAGGATTTAAGTAATATTTAAACATTGTTAAAGTTAAAATGTACACATCGAACCGAATCAAATCGAACTGAATCACATGGCTGTAAATTTTAAGGTATCAAAAATGTATCGGATCGTTTGCTAAAATAATCGGATCGAATCTCAAGTAAACCCAGGATTTACACATCCTACACATCCACTAGGGGTGTAAATCTTGGGTTTCTTCGAGATTCGATCCAATTATTTTAGCAAACGATCCGATTTGTTTTTGATACCTTAAAATTTGCAGCGATGTGATTCAGTTCGATGTGATTCGGTTCAAAGATCTGCGATCAATATGAAATATGATGACATTTCACGCAATCTGCTACATTTCCACCATCTCACACATGCAGACAAATTATAATGTGAACATTTTATTATTAAAGGTCGAATGCAGCAGTGCAGTCATAAGCAGAAGCAGCTTCTCAATACAAAACCCTGCTCACAGTAAAATGGATTTTTGGATCTCACAGGTCAAAGTTCAATCGTTCCGTTATTGTTACCAGCAGCTGTGTACGTGTACATAATGAGATGAGACAACGTTTCTCCATGGACCACAGTGCAGCATATAGCACAAGCATAGTGCAAGGTGCAACAAACATAATACAGGTAGACAAGTATAAAGGACATGTAACATATTCCAGCAAGCAGAAACATCCCTGAGAGATGAGCATTGCACTTACCGTTGGTATTATGAAGTGCCAGGTGTATTTTTAGATGAAGTAAAGTGCAGAGTGCTATTAATAGTCCAAATGTTAATATCAGGACTGTGCAATACATTCAGTGAGGCGTACACTGGACTGATATCTGGTTAGACAAGTGTTTTTTTGTTCTCATTTAGAGAAAACTGTTGAATCGTCTTTTCGAGGCAGAACGGAAGCTTCGATACCGAAAGCAGAGGAGAAAACAGCCCATGCAACGGGTGAGACTGGTCCTTCACAATGTTACTGGCTCTGTTGTAGCAGTGCGTTTGGTAAATGTCTCTCAGTGGGGGTAGTGACAACAATGGCTTTCCCCACTGCCCTCACTATCTTCTGCAGTGTGTTACAGTCTGCAACATTGCAGCCTCCATACCAGACAGTGATGCAGCTAGAGAGCAGACTTTTAATGGTGCTTCTGTAAACTGTGGTGAAGATTGGTGGTTGGAGGCTTGCCCTGTTAATCTCAGTGAGAAGTGCAGGCGTTGCCGAGCTTTCTCTACATATGTAAAAGCAGAAATGATCATTTGTCACAGTTAAAAAACAGAAAGATTTCTTAAATCACCTCTTTGACTAACGACGATAAGCAATATAGTAAAACTGAGGTTTATTTATTGTTTTCCCCATGTTTCAGGCTTGCATGTGTGTTGTGAATATGAATGATAATTTTACATCATTTGATAACAGCTGGTTTAACTCCTGCAATTTCTTCACAAATAAAACCCATCTGTGAATTTCCTTTTGCTATTACCTATTAAATGTTCCCAGTAAACAGGGTACTGGGGCTAGGAGTGTGGCCTTAGGAGCACTGGACCTCAGTGAAAATGTGATGGGCAGATGGTTCCTCTGTCTGATGCCCAGGCAGACACAAGGTACACTTAGCTAGTGCTGACAAATGTTGAATGCTCACATAGCTGCCCGCTCCTCCACGTGTGCACGTGTGATGGGTTAAATGCAGCGCTCACATTTTGTTGTGGTGCAGTTTGTGTGTGTTCACAATGACAAATAGTCACTTTCAATTTTCAAAGACCAAATGGCATAATTATACCATGTAAAACTTATTCAACTATGAAAGGCAGGGTGCATAAGCTACGGCTTGCTATTATAACAGCGTGTTTACCAGTCAAACCAGATCGGTTTTGGGCAGAGGGCCCTGCTAGTGCACACTAAGTGAAAAGGTGATATGGCATCATTTACAGTTCCATCTAATCCTTTTGAGGTGAAACCGGCTTGAGATGAGGCATCACGGAGTGCGTTTGGTTTTTTTTGGGTCTGCAGTTCTCAAAATATAAGCTACCTAAGCAAGTGCTGCAAACTGCTAAATACTCAGACTTTGTCACATCATGCATAACAAAGGCTAAAATGATAACAACAATAATAAGCATCGTTAACAATTAGCTAATTAAGACCAAATGGATTTAATAATACTGTGTAAAGTTCCTACAACTGAATAAATTAGAAAAAGAAAAACAATTTTGCAGTGCTGGTTATAGACGGTTACATATTTATTTATATGGTTAAATGTGGTTTACGACTAATATGACCTTTTCAGTCCCTTTACCTGGCTTTTAGGCACTGGCCAATACTGAGTACCAATCTGATTCTAGTGTTTACTGTCTCACTGTGTGGAAGAGACTGAGAATTTCTTTTATGTGTAAAGCAACATCAGGCTTGACTTATGCACTGCTTTCCTAACTAGCAGTGGTGGTAAAGGGGTTAGGGAGTTGCCCCTGTGGCCTAAAGGTCGCCGGTTCCAGTTTCAGACTGGTACCAGTACCACTGAGATACCCCTGAGCAAGGTACCGTCCGCAGGCATTGCTACCTGGGCGTTGCCCATGTCAACTGCCCACTGCTCCTACACGGATGGGTTAAATGCAGAGGTCACATTTCCTTGTGGTGCACTGTGTGCTGTGCTGTGTTCACAATGACAGTCTTTCATTTTAAAACTTAACAAAAACATAAAACTATTAACTGAAGAATTTATTTTTAAAAACAATAATCGTGCAACAGCAACTTAGCAAAACAATTCTTAAACTGAATGAAACAGTTAGTAGGTACCGCTACACAAACGGGGAATAAAAGAGTTGAGTAGAACAGATCGGCCCATTGTTGCCGTCAGCCGATCCAGCTGTTTGAGCCGAGCCCCGATATCAGTATCGGATCGGTGCATCCCTACTCTCTCATGGTCTAAAAGGACACACAGCACAGCACGAGTTCGGCTCGATTAATGAGCGACAAGGTGCACGTACACATTCTCGCGCGCGCGCGCGCACACACACCTGAACAAACATCTACACTGACTTTGTAAAGTAAACCACCAATAGTCTTTTTTTAAAGCTTTCACTCTCAACTCAGAAAGTCGTTGCGCCTGAGCAGCATCTGCGCGAATGAACGAATTAAACCCTGAAGTCTCCGCGTTGGAACCGAAACCTGCGCCGGAGTTCCAACAGCGCCACCACGTGGACTGAGTTCTGGCTAAAAAAAAAAAGCTTCATCCTGAGCGGTAATAAAGTTAAGTCTGCAATAGGGGGGTTTCGGGGTGGTGTGCATGCCTGCCGTGATCGGCTGAAAGTGAGCGAGACTTGGGAGCGCCGGCAGTACGGGCCGCCGTCCCCGCAACGCTGCTCCCCGCTCCACCAGCCTGACGCGGAGTGAGCGAAGGTAAACACGGGTCTCACACTCTCCAGCTGCTGCAGTCTCGGCACCATCAGGACCAAGGAGGCTGAGGAAGTTCTCAGATCCAACTGCACCGCTTCTATGCCCCTGCTACAGGAGTTTACGGGCTGTTTACATCAACACGAGCTTACCTCTTCCACCGTAAGAGGCATGCATATCCTGTACTCCTTCATCAGCATGGTCCTCCGCCGCGCGCTTCTGCACTGCCCGAGGAAAACGAGTCCGCCGCTGACGCTTCACTGCAACGCTTCGACCATTTAGTGGCTGGAACGCGGGAGAAACTGGAGAAATGTCTGCACTCCGGACGCTGCTGCAGCCTGCAGTCGAGTGCGTGCGCACTCGCTCGCACGGTCATAAACACGCTCACGTTCTGTTGATTGAGCGCGAGGAGGAGAAGAAAAAGAAGTGCGGGGTCACGCGAGGGGAGGATTCAGCGACGCTCTGTTCGCGCACACCGCACACAAAGGGGGTGGGTTGATGGGGGAGCAGCTGCTTTATCCATGGGTTTATTCGGTTACTCCACTTCGCGCACCTTTTATGACCACACCAGCCCTCCTGTCCCGGTCTGGACGCAGCGACGCTTTGGTGCCATTTCCGAGTAAACAGAAGCGCTCCGCACTCAGCAGCTGCGTTTTCGTGAGGAGGAATGTCCTCCAAGCGAGTACGGCGGGGTAAAAGAGCCCGTCCTGCTCGAAAGTGTGCTGGGATGCTCTGCTGCTGCTGCTGCTCTACAAGAGTAACCCGCTGCTCCTCCTCCGCCAGGCGGCGCTCAAACAGCGCGCTCTCCGCTGCAGGGCTCAGCTGCTCCCAGCGCTCTTCTGGAGCAGCGCTGCACCGCATAGTGGTGTGTGTGTCCTGCTCAAACACACCCATAACACACCCATGTTAAAGGGCCATGGGTAAGGGCAGTTTGAAGAAGTGTGTACGTTCTGCTCATACATTTGCAGACGTGTCAGACCTAGATTTGGAAATTTGCCTGGACAATCAGTCTATTTTGAATTCGGAGTTTGTTGTGCTCGTTTCCGCACCTAAGCACTTTAGCTCCGCCCATTCACGCTGAAGTCATTCGGAGTGTTTCGGTCCGGGCTGCTGTTTGAATGAAGCACAATTCAGCCAATCAGAGCAAAGCACTTTTACATATATCAGCATTAAAAGCAATTTACCGAAAAGAGTAGACTACAGGCGTAAAAGTAAAACAGAAATAAACACTTTCTATACTGAACTACCATGTGTTGGGTTTTACTCGTGGCTTTTCTGCAGCTAATATATTAATGTAATTATTATTATTATTATTATTATTATTATTAATAATAATAATATTGGAGCACTGATTTGAACCTTTCCCCTTGTAAAATTCATAATAGCATATGACGGAAATAAAGAATTAGCATAATTTTGGATGTTTTTACAATAATTTCTTTCAAGACACAAAATAACTTGAATGCACCAAGAACTCATTGGTCTCAAACTTGAACACAATGATCTGATGAAAGAAGCTTGTGTCTTCACTGTAAAGTATGATTCTGTAAAGTCTGATTGACCAATTACCCAATTCCGACCCCCAAATTTATGAAAAACAGACCTACTGCATCCCCAAAATGGCAAAAAGACTACCCCAAACGATAACATATTTTATTACAATAATATAATATTTTGTCATGGAGAGTTTAAATCAAAGTTTCCCAACCCTGGTACTGGAGGTAGACTGTCCTACACGTTGTAAAGCTTATCTTGCATAGATTAACTATAAACTACATTTCTGATGCACTGATTTTAATGTTTTGACCCATGTGAGATTCGCAAAAAGGTTGTCCCACATGCTTAAAAGGGATTTGGGATTGGTTTTTGAAATTTGTGGACATGGAAATCGTGCACTGGATAACATCCTAAATCCCACAACACAGAATAAACCAGAGTGTGATCCCAGTGGCAGCGACTATATTAGCCGTATCAGGGGGATTTTAACACAACAACGTCAAGGTTCAGGTCTAATAAAAACACTGATGCATATTTCGCTAATAGAGTGACCGGTTAAATCGCTGATTGCTCCCCCCACAGGTAAGCACGCAGTACTGCAGTCTGGGCTGCAGATTCACCTTAAACAGAAGGAAACGTATGTGAATGTAGCGTCATATTGTAGGAAATCCAGCGCCGCTACAAAACGCCGACGTCGCTCAGAGCGCATTAATGTATTCAAGAGTTGAACTTGGCCCAAGGCCCTGTTCACACGGACGTCTGAATTATGCGGTTTCCTGACATTTGTAGCGTCAGGCGAGCGCAGATGAAATGCCGACCGTGTTTCTGGACTTTGGAGCAAATCAGACCATCCACACGGACTTTCGGGGCTCGATTTTGGATGGTGTCAAAAAATGTCTCATGCGGCTTTTTTGCGTCAGTTTTTTCCCTTCGAAATCCTGATAAACACAAAGAAAACGTAAAACATGCTGTCAGTTTAGCGCTCTGGAGGAATATAGCCATCCCATGATTCTTCAGTCAGTGTGATGCCAGTAGCGGCTACCATATTTTCGCCCTATCAAGATTTGTAACACAACGACGTCAAGGTTCAGGTCTAAATAAAGCAACTGATCCATATTTCACTAATACAGTGCAGGATAAAGCTCAAACCCCACAGATGAAAACACACTGATTACTGCCCCCACAGGCCACATGCAGTATTACAGTCTGGGCTGCAGATTGACGTTAAACAGAAGGAAACGTCATTAATCCATTTTCTAAACTGTTTTTTCCGTTTCCAGGTTGCGGGGAAGCTGGATCCAATCCCAGTTGACTGCAGGCCTAAGGTGGGGTACACCCAGGACAGGAGGCCAACACACAGACAGACAGAACCTACTGCAGCCTTTGGACTGTGGGAGGAAACACATGCGAACACAGGGAGAGCTTGCAAACTCCACACAGAAAGGCACCCGTTGCCAACCCAGGGATCGAACCCAGGACCTTCTCGCTGTGAGGTGACAGCACTAACCACTGCACCATCGATGCAGCGTCATATTGAAGTAAATCAAACGGCACTACAAACCACCTACGTCACTCAGAGCGCATTCACTTCCACAAGCTGAACGCCGGTGTGGAGATTAGGCCTAAATCAAACGTTGAACGGTCGCATGGACTAGGCCTAATTCTCCATGCTTTCCATGGTTTCAGTCCTGTACAGTTTGTTTGTGTCTGGCTGATCCAAAGTTTTAGAACCTTCTAGTTCTCTAGTTCACAGTTCTGTCACTGCACGTACATTTAATTGCATGTACAAACATTAAATATCTTTAGCTTAATGTGATGTCTGTGGTATGCATGCATCATGTTTCTCTGTCATTCTTTTCAGAATTCCATAGTTCTCTGTGCTCTCTGTTTCTTCTGGGAAGACTGCCATGAGTAGGATAAGGACTAAAGCCCAGCTTCAAACAACCCAAGCAGAATTCTTTGAAAAAGTGACCTTTGAAACAATCTGGGACCACTGAGGACCTTGACCCTGACTTCAAGACAATATTGCAGTGATGCCACTCAAAGACATGAATGAACCTCAGGTTTGTTTATGATGACAAGAAATGATCTTTGGGTTTTGTCTGTAAACCAACCCCAGTTACTTTTACATTCTGTAACTAAGAGTGGTAAACTTTACTGTGCCTCATTTACATCTAATCTGCATAAAAGCATGACTAATTTGTCCAAGTGTGAGGATGGAGCTTGTGCTAGAAGTGTAATTTTTCAAAATCTCTGCACAATTAAATCATTAAATAATTCAATGAGTCGTCCATAGTGGTCTGATGTGAATTTCTTCATTTGAGAAAAGCCTAGCCAGGGTTTTTCACAGTCATGATGCTGAAATATTGCTTTATAACCGTTTGGAGTTAAGGTGTTGGAGGAAATAATACAAGGCAGTCATTCAGAACACGGTTCATTTACAAATATCAGTATTAAAAGCAAAGTGCCAAAAATCAGTGGACCTTGGGCATAAAATTAAACAAGTAACTGAAGGACGTAGGCCCTGACACTTCACAAGGCAAGCTGTCAAACGAGGATGGGCACCAGAGGTGCAGTTTAGAGATGTATTGGAAGTTAAAAGCAAGAGAGGGAGAAAGAGAGACAGAGTCAGAGAGACAAATTCCCTTGGAGAACGTAGCTCTACACAATTTAGAGGAAAAGGCTTATGCAGATATGGGAGACTGGTGTCTCATTATCATCTCTAAAAGTAGTGAGTTTAGTTATTTCATCGGTTCTAAAGCTCTATCAGTTCCTGTGACCAGTGTACCAGGACATTCTTGACGTACAAAACTGATAAAGAACCTTGTTCAAGGCCTGAAATGACGTTCTTTAGTGTAATGTGTGAATGATTAAGACAAGGTGATCCAATCAGTGGATTTCTCTTTCTTCAGCCCTTTCACATACCTTGAGAAATTTTTCTAAATGGGTTAAGCACCCAATCATCCACCCATTATTTTTTAAAAGATATTTGGAATGCAAAACTTCACTTCAGCAATATTATTATTGCTGAAAATAATTTCGTGTGCATTGGTATGCTTTGGATTGTAATAAATTGCACTGACAGATAAAATGACACTAACGAAAAATTAGCGGCTGTTGTTTGACCACTTAATAGTTGTTTTCATTGGTTTAATGTTGAATGTTTTACTTTCTTACCCTGTATCCCTAAACAATAGAATCCTTATAGGAAAACATTTTTACTTACCAAAATTCCTTGTAAAAATTATGGAAGCCTGATTATTATATACCGATCAGCCATAACATTAACACCACCTGCCTAATTATTGTGTAGGTTCCCTCATGCTGCTGGAACAGCTCTGGCTGTGGTGCACTGTGTGTTCTGACCCCTTTCTAACAGAAACAGCATTCACTTTTTAAACCGCTGATGCTCTTTTGGAGGCTCAGAACAGACGGGCTAGACTTCATTCCCCCCAGTGCATCAATGGGCCTCGGGTGCCCATGGCCCTGATTCCCTAGTTGACTCAGTTGTCTAGTAATCATCTTAAGGCCCTTCTCAAAGTGGCTCAGATACTCACATTAACTTCAGAAAACTGAGTGTTCACTTGCTGCCTAATATATGCAAACCCCCTGACAGGTGCAGCTGCAATTAAATAAGTAGATAGTCGATGTTTTTAATGTTATGGCTGATCAGTGTATGATACCTGATGTCTAAGATACTGAATTACCTTTCGCTGGGTTGGAGAGTAGCAAACTACATGTGATTGAACTACTACTAGTAGTAGTGGTTTTACAGCAGCTTGCTGGTAGTTCAGCTACAATTATTTTTGCATAGTCATTGAAATCAAATCAATTTTTGCCAGTTTTGTGTAATTACCTACTTAAACTACAAACATGAAAGGAAAGGAATGATCTCTTTTATTTTAGCATTGGTTCTTCACAGTAATTGTTCTCCCCTTTGACCCCATTTCAAATGCAACACCACTGTCCCACCTAGTGCTACATTTGAGCAGCCCTTAAGTGTTGGCAGGAACATTTTTAGTGCCAGACAGAACCACCTGTTGGATGAGAAATTTGAGTGACTGCTCATGTGTCATATAAAGAAAAAATTCTGTTCTAAGTGTTTTGTTTGTTCTGACAAATCATTCGTGTTTAGATCAGTGTTCAAGCTCGTTTTGTGCGCAATAAAGTGATAGAGTGCTGTAAATCTATTTCAACTTATGCTAACTGTTCCACCTAATAATCGCAGACTCACATGCACATACCTTTCATTCTGTTAAAACTGTGTGCTTAATATAACATCGCCAGGCAAGAAAAAACAAGTATCTCCAAAATAGTAACTGAAGAGTAGGCAAAAACATTCCTTACTTCTAATGCAAGTTAATAAAAGAATGATTTGGAATAAGTCATTTTGGAGCACTTGTACTTGTTTTACACAATTCACGCCAGCTACTGTGTTGATGGTGAAAAATAAAACAACAAAAATTGTGATGTGGTTTTCTTTGGACAGTGGCGATATATGTTTAAAGCAACAAGGTACAGCAAAAAATGAACATTTGATCATGTTTGAAGGTGACGACTGAACTTTTTTTTTTCAATACAATTGATTTAAGTTGCACTTTGCTGGCATGTGAGATTCAAGATGTTTATTTGTCACATACACAGTTATACTTGTACAATGTGTAGTGAAATGTATCCCTGAATAGTAGTTATAAAAAAATAGATTACACAGGAAGAGAGAAGTATATATATATACACAACAAACAATCTATACACACTAGAATGAAACTGTAAAAAAAAGACATTTACAAGGCAGGATACAGAAATATGTGATGATGTAGATACAGAATGTGCAGATGAATTTAAACAGAAAATATGTAAAGCAGCAAAGTGCAAACTAGGCAGTTGTGCAAATAGCTTGATTGTTGACAGGGTGGTACAGAAATACTGGGGTGAAATCAGTGGAAATCCCCTTTTAACGGAAAAAAAGCTGCTCATTAAGTCGTGTTTCCAGATGTTGAGGCTTCCGTCATCATGGTGTCAGTTTTGAACGTGCTAACATTTTTTTTGCTAAAAAAGCAGAAGCCAAAGAAATGTCATGTTTCTCTATTGGGCAAACGATGCTAACAGGAGAAGAGCTAAAAAGAGTCATGGGAAGAACCAGTCTGCAGCGTTTAACATGGGTCCACATCCAAAGGAGAATTTTATCTCAACTGTCCCCATAACTACTTTTTCTAATAGAAAGCATCACCGCCACACTGCAGGCCACGGCGTCGTCCGACACATTTGTGCTCCTCCGTTGTGCTGGTGGCAGTTCCAGGAAGCCGGGCGCAGAACTATTTGACCATCATGCCGTGCGATAGGCTGACAAGTGGATCCAAGATGGCGTAGAAAGTAAAGCTAGGTAAGCGCAGACTTCCTCCTACACCTTTTTTATCCGTGCGCCTCGTAAACATTAGGAGCCGACCACTCGTGCTGGCTCTCGGGTGAAATTACGGACAGTGCCCGGCTATGCGTGCGGCAAAAGCCCAAACGAGCGCTCCCCTCCTGCGCAGCAGCTTTCGCAGCACAATAAGGGCCTTAGCCGCGACCCTCTGAGCAGGCTACACAGCGTTAGCTCCCTTAGCTAAAGCTCCTAGCTGACTCGTCTACCCGACGAGCTCGGAGTTCGCCTGTTTTTATTCCGCCAGCACGTCGTATATGGTTGTGTAACGATGCCAGTTTGTGGCGTGTTGTTGACATCGCGGTGCTTCGTGCTCGGCGCCGCGGGGAATACAGCTCACGGGGGCGGCTATGGCTCAAGGCCGTGAGAAGCAGCCAGCTACAGCCCGCAGACCGACCGGCGACGTCGCGGTGTAGCCGAAGCGGAGCTGGAGCGCTGCGGTGCTGCTCTGCAGAACCAGCGACACGTTGTTTATTGGCAGCAGGCAGAGTGGGAGAATCGTAACGGTTCATTTTTTTTAGCTCCGGATCGTTTATTATTATTTCCATCTGCCTTTCTGGAACATACATTGTCCCCCAAAGCAGCCTTGCAGAGATTCGCCCCCACCCCCCAAAGAGCAGAGCGATATAGTGGTAAAAGGGGGAAAACTCCCCAGAAGCGTGAAGACGAAAAAACACCAAAATACTAAAAGAGCCACGACTCTAAAGGAGACCCAGTCCTCCCGTGGGCCGCACTGGCTAGTGGGGTTCGAGTAAAAATAACCTTAGTCGAACTGCACAAGTTTACAAGTGAGGAGCGGGCTGCGCAGCTCGGTTATTCGGGACTAGCGTTAAGTGTCACGGCATGTGGCGCACGTCTGCTGCCCTGATCCGCGTTGCCGATTCGTCCTTTGTGCGCGGTGCTGTACGAGCACTTGTGTTAGTTGTTTTTGTTTTTTTCCCCCTCTCTTTCACTTGATGGACATGCAACACACACGCCCACACATACACTCAGACGGGACATCTATTATTAACTGACCCGGAATCCAAAGATAGGCTGTTTATATATTTCTAAGTCTCTTGTGTTGCCTTTTTTGGTGCGATTAGATGCACGATTTCCACAAGCGCACTATAGTTTTGTTGATGTAGTACTGGAGCGTGTATCACCAGTGCCATGCTTTGGCGCACGGTGATGTCGGTTTTCCGCGTTGAAGGTTCTGATCGTTAATGTGCGTTATTTCACTTCCACGGTGTCCTGCAACAGCACCGTCTCGGTTGCCAAGTATTGTGGTTTTTCGCTTTGTGCACTTTACACATGCTGTCCAAGGTCTAGCAGTTAACTGCAGTGTGTCATTTGCTGCGCTGCTTCAGATTGTTTGGAAAGTGCAGTTCAAAATACATAACTAGGAAAATAGTAAGTTTCCTTACTGGAAATATGCTTTTTATGCCTGTTTATTGCTTACAGTGCTGTGTAAGATAGATTGGTAGATTGGTGCGTTATTGATCCTGAGGGAAATTACGGTAGCCACAATATATAAAAAATGTCAGACTATACCAATTCCCTGTACATAGCGTGTCCAGGCTGTAAAATGTAGTCATAGTGCACTAGGAAAATTATAAGCTTAAAGTTAAATACAGGTAATGAAGATGGTGTGTACAATGAAGCCAGTGCAGTAGGAATTGTGCAAATAAAGTTAACACAGAAGTGACCGGAGACAGAAGCCAAGGTCTTCTTGCCTAAAGTGACAAAATATTGCAGTCCGTTTACATGTTCTTGCTTACAGTGACACTGCTGGAATCCAGTGTCATGACTTATGCTGATAGGGTGGCATGTGTAAACCGACACATTATGATGAGATATCGGATGTAGTGCAAAACTGATCAAGCTTATGAACTTATTAGGTAGTACATATAAGCTACACGAGAGCAGAGAGGGATCATCGGGCCCAGAACTTCTTTGGGTGAAATTTTAAGAGATGAAAACAGAAAGAAAGCGCAATGTGAGGTTTGTGAAATCTTCGTTCAGGACGGTGGTACAGAAATCATGGGATCATATGTTGATTTTTTTTTTAATTATAACACTGCAGGGCTGACATATTTTTGCAAAAAATGCGGTCGTTTATCAATCGTGCCATTAAGTAACTAAGTTTTAGCTTGGGTGGTAGGTAAGATAACAAATCTCTGCTACCACACATCTCCACATAATACTGATGTGTTGATGAGCGAGTGTGGCATTCTCCATTAGAAATACTGGCCTTGATTTTATGCAAACGCCTGAGCTGTAGTGCGTGTTTATACCTAATTTCAGTGAGGATTCATGTTTCAGTTTAGACTGTGTGTATTATCGAACTGAATAATATATTTTTTTGGCAGAAATGCGAGTCCCTTTATTCACGGATTAAGAGAAATGCTTTGTCGCCATAGATGATGAATTTGCTTTGTGCAACATTTCTTATTTGCTTGTTTCAAGCCAGAAAAGGTGAAAGACTATTTAGAGAGGCATGGTTCTTCCAACCGCATCCAACTGGAAGTTACAGTTGCAGCCTTAATACTATGGAGGAAGGAGAAGTGACTTCAGTCTTTTGACTTTTCAACTCATGACTCCACATCAGTTGGGCCAAAACAGCTGTAGTATGACATTAGGCTTTGCAGGAATACCAGAAGTATGAGACAAATATTGATGTGACCTACACTTGGCTTTTATTTACCCTGAACTCTTTGTGAAACTGTGGGTCGATGTTGTCTTTTTCTAAAGAAACAGTTGAGTGTGTTTTATGAAAGGTGTCCTTCTGTTGCAGTGTCACTGTCTTGGCATGATGTTTTCATATTCTATGTTTTATTTAAATTTTCTTCAGAATTAAGTTCATTATAGACTCCAGAGATAATTCTTTTACCTCATGCTGTCACCAGTAACCAGGGATGTTAAAATGCTTTAGTAGCAGCCTAAAGGTCTATCCCACAGTTCAGTGCATCGCTCATGATCTTAAGTTTCCTTTTGAAATAATTGAAATTGGGAAAAATAAATCGCTTGAGTGGCTATACATATCCACACACTTGCTCTCTTAACCCCGAACACCCCACCCATATTCAGAAAACCCTTTACTTGACTGTGCACTTAAGCAAGACCCCAAACTAGGGCTTTGTATGCACTCTCTGTGTTGGCTTGCGAATAGCTTGATAGTTTGTTCAGGAGAGCAGGGAACGCATCCAGACTGTGGCACTGCTGGAGTGAACTTGGACATTTCAGTATTTTCCCTACTTTATATCTCTTCGGCAGACACTCTGTCCCTGAGTCATGGAGGACAGGAGACCACAGAAGTCATGTGAAGAAGCCATTGGATCATTAGTGAGGCGGGAGTATGAGGAGGCGGTGGCCCACAGTACGGAGGCCCTGCTGGCCCTGGGACCGTGCCCCCCCACCCCCAACACGGCCCTCCTCCGCAGACGTGCTCTGCTCTACCGAATCGCAGCCTTACTCCAGCTGGTGAGCTCCTAGTGTGCCAGCTCCATGGCTCGAGATTACTACCATGCGTTTCCTTGGTTGTAGAATTTGTATGTTTTAAAGTATGCTTTTTATATTAAGTTTTTTTTTCATTCTCAGGAGCATGTGCAACGCTTGGAATTGTACACAAAACTTAGAATTAATATTAATAAACACCTTTTAGTAATGGGAAGCATTTGGAAATTATTTATTTGTTTTTAACCAAGCAGCTGGTAATGGTTAAGTGCAGAACGCTTCCTTATGTTGAAAACAAAATTAGCTAGAGCAAAAACTGGGCATTAAGTATCACAGGGCCACAGCACAGTATGGAGGCTGTTTCTTCAAGAGCTTTATAGTTAAGTTAATGGGTCAATGGATAGAGCAGTGTTGGCACTAGACAGTTCTGTGGCCTTCAAACTGGCATTGGCCATTGTTGAGCGAGAGCATAAATTCTGGTATGTCTTCCTTCTCCAGAAGGACTACGATCAAGCTGATGAGGACTGTAAGCATGGTGAGTAAAACTGTTTTATTGTGAATAAATGTTGAGTTGAAGCTTGACTATGTTTATAAAAGGACGATTGCTAGCATAGAAGACAGCACAATGGTACACAGTTTCTGTTCCTGGCTTCTAAGTGTATATTTTAATCGCTTATGTCTAAAGTCTGTGTGAAAAGAGCTACATTCATCACAAACTCTGAATTTATGACCACATCCCTCAAAAGTTGTGTATTTATAGTGGCAAACCAGGTAAATTATCTTTTCTAAACATTTGCAGAAAGTTCTAGAAATTTCTAAAAGATTGCAGAAAGTTCTAGAAAATTCTGGACAGTTTCAGAAACTTCTGGGCAGTTCTCACAGTTTCAGAATATTCTGGAAGTCTACTTGGTGTCTAAAGTGAAACTAGAATGTTGAGATGGCTGAGATTCCTTAGAAAAATGTCAGACATAGCTCAAGAAGAAGAACTGATTCCATAGCACATACACCAATCAGCCACAACATTAAAACCACTGACATGTGAAGTAAATAACTATGTTTATTACATTACAGTGACCCCTGTCAATGGGTGGCATGTATTTGGCAGTAAGTGAACAGTCTGTTTTAAAAGTTGATATGTTGGAAGCAGGCAAAATGGGCAAACCTAAGGAGGGTCCGAACAAGCCAAATTGCGATGGATACCAGAGTGGCTCAGCATCTCAAAAATGATAACTAGCCCATCTGGTCCTATCCCACAGAAGAGCTAGTTTAGCACAGATGTCTATAAATGTCGATGCAGGATAGGAAAGAAAAGTCTCAGGAAACATAGTGCATTGCTACTTGTGGCTTAGGGACAGACAAGTCAGAGTGCCCATGCTGACCCCTCTCCAGCAACTAGAGCACCTATAGTGGCCATGTGGGCATCAGTACTGGACCATGGAGCAATGGAAGAAGGTGGCTTGTCCTCATGAATTGCATTTTCTTTTATATTGTGTGACAAGCCAACAGAGGCAGCGTCCATGTTCTGACTGAAACTCTGATTCCTGGTTTTCATGTGTATTTTCCTTTGACACGTGCCACCTACTGAAATTAGTTGCAGACCAACTACACCCCTTAATGGCAGCCGTATTTCCTAATGGCTTTGCATGCTTTCAGCAGGATAATGCCTCCTGCCACACAACAGAATATTGTTTAGGGATGGATTCAGGTGTGTGCTTAAAAAGTTCAAGGCCTTCACATCGCCCAGACATAAATCCAATTGGAAATCTTCGGGATGTGCTTGACAAACTAGTCCGTTGCATAGAGGCCCCACCTTGCAATTTACAGGATTTAGAGGATCTGCTAATAATGTGTTGTCGCCAGATACCACAGCACACATTCACAGTCCTTGTGCTGCCAAAACAGCTCGACCCATCAAGGCATGGGCTTACAAGTGGCACCTACACAATATATCCCAGGTTGTGTTAAAGCTGTTCTGGCTGATTGGTGTATAGATAAGTATCTGTGTTTGTGTGTGTGTAGTGCTTGCTGAGGAACTGGGGAAAGGAGAGGGGAGTTTCCGAGCTGGGCTTCAGAACATGTTGCTGGATGGAAGCCTACAGGAGGTCTTCAGCATTCTCTCTAAAGCTCTGTATGGAGAACCACTGGTAAAAAAAATCCTTCATTGTATTCTTTTTATTTTTCATTTTATTTCATTTAAAATACCTCACACTATGTATGCACACCACCACCACCACACTGGTACAAGTGCTTTCTGTTAACCAACACTGCAAGATGATTTATGCTTTGCTTTATTAAATGAAAGATCACTTGCCTGTTGAAATAAAAGGAATGAAATAAAATGCTGCGTTCAAAGTAAGAGGCGACTGACTCGACCACAGCGAGTTCTGCATGATTGGGCTACAACATTTTGATGTCGTAGCATCCAAATACAGCATGGGTGCGCTTAGCTACCTCACATTGGTGTTTTAAAATTGCCAACAGTTTAGGCAAACTGACAGACTGCGGATTGGTTGTTTGATCATGGACTATCATATTGGTGTAGGGCAGTGGTGGCCTAGTGGCTAGGGCACTGTGCTGGGGACCTGAAGGTCGCAGGTTCAAGTCCCGGCTCAGGCACTACTGAGGTACCCTTGAGCAACGTACCGCCCCACTACTCTGCTCCACGTCTTAGAAGTCGCTTTGGATAAAAGCGTCAGCCAAATGAATAAATGTAAATGTAAATGGACTAGTATAAAGCCTACGTGACTGGAGATATGTATGTAACAATGCTAATAGGCTTATAGTATGTACATAATTCAGAACTGGTGATCAGGAAGGTAAATTTACAAAAATGAGTCTCAATAGATAATTTCTTATTGATCTACCCAACATTTTAAATATTAAATATTGATATAAACTTCTGAATGAATCAGTTTTATCTCATGTATACTATTATAATTGTGTAAGTTGGCATTTTGTATATAAAATTAAAAGAAATGAACGTCATTCCAACCTTTTGAATGGCCTAAATGAACCAGAATTTATATTCATTCGTTAAAGTGGTTTTTAGTGACCGCTGTGATTGACCGAGAGCTGAAAACATGAACATCTTGAAGCTGTTGATCAATGTTTCATAACTAGCACAAGCGCTCTGAAAGTATTGTCTATTTTAAAACGAATCTCTCCATTTATTTAAGAACGGGATCATGGCTAAAGACATAACTAGGCTGAAAATAGTCCTGTCTGAAATTGAGGTAAGTTTGTGTTACTTTCATTATTGTCATATCTGCATCCTGTACAACAGATTGAGCTCTGCTAAACGAGGCATGTCTGAACACGTCTCATACTGAGCCTGAACGTTTCTCCTCTATCCTGCCGTTTTAGTAAGATGGGGGGATACTAGCGCGTTATTGTAGTTTAGTATTACCTCATGTTTGCAAGGTTCTGGGTTTTTTGGGACATTTTTCTGAAACATGAGTTTGAGTCATGACGCCTGTTTGAACGGCAGGCTGTCAACAGTAAGATGGTGACGGAGCTTCCGGAGGAGAACGAGGAGGGTGAGTTTTCTCAATACTGCCCATTTCAGTTTTATGACCAAATTCAAACGTCCGTCTCATGACTCGTAGGGCTGCTTGGGTGTACGTGCTGACATGCTTTCTCTCTCTCTCTCTCTCTCTCTTTCTCTTCCTCTTTGTCTCTTGATCTCTGTTCGCCTGGCACTCGGAGCAGATGTTCTCGAGGGCTGGCAGTTCAGGCCTCCGCCTCGAGGGGTCACTAGCAGTGAGGAGTACACATTGTGCAAAAGGTATGCCCAGCGTGGCCAATGGCGTTTCTGCGTTTGCATATTCGCGCTGAATAAGAGCGGACCCCCTTTCTTTTAACACGATTGCGCCAATTGAGATGGAGCTCCTCTCCATAGAACTCCATGGACATGACCTGTGGGAGAATGTGTCCGTATCTTCTGGAGAATGTGTCTTGGATGTTTTTGAACCAGTCATGATCTGTAGCACTGCACTGAGTTGGTTTATTCTGCGCAGGCTTTAAAGCAGGATTGTGGTGTAACTACGTTGCTTTTTGTGGGGCTTGAGAGCAGATTTCTTGTAACCGTGGCTGCATTCTGGTCTGTTTGGGAAATGTACATCAGTGCCCTGGCTTCTTTGTAGGGCTATCCTAGCTAGAACATTATAATAAGAACACTGGCAAGTGTAAACCTCCTAGTCCACCAATACTAAGTGTAGTTTAAACCACTGCAGCCAAAACGCTGACATGGTTCTCATCCTACTAAGCATAACTAGCAGTGACATGACTAGTAGTGGTCAGATGGCCATTAGCTAATATACAAACTGTACTGTGAGTGCAGAACCGTACAGAGGAAACACAAGTTAGAACCTGATTGTAATCAAAGCTATGAACGTTTATAAGAGTTTGGTGAGTGGTTTATGGAGGTATAACAGGTTATTGAATTCTGGGAATTCGCCACAATTTTATTCAAATATTCGGATTAGAGCAAAGTTGATGTTGACACTTTATATTTACCTAACCTGTCTAAATCGATCTCAAACCCTAAACTTCTCTTGGGATTAATGAAGTGTCTGTGTGTTTATCTTGCTAGCCATCTAGCAGTCTGCTTACCTGCGATGGTCGCCTGAGTGTTGTAGTAAGAATGCGAAAACACACATTGGTCCATAGCTAGGTTTGTTCAGTCAATGCCCATGCACACACTTCTCCCTTTAGCCTGTTTCAATGCACAGCAATGTAGCAGTTTAAATAGAAAGATACAGTTCGAGATAAAAAGTGAGTGCGCTGTGGAGAAGTAAAACATTTAGAAAGGAAAGGAGAGAAGTGAGGCTCGTTTTCTTTATCGGGGACTCACTGTGTACTAAGTCCTGTACGTTTTTTAAAACTTCTTAATCTCCTGATTGAAATTCGAGTGTAACCTTGTCCTTCTGTGCAGGTTTCTAGAGCAGGGTCTGTGTCGGTACGGGGCTCAGTGCACGTCAGCCCATTCTCAGGAGGAGCTGACCGAATGGCAGCGGCGCTATGCCTCCAGACTCATCCGCCTGAAGCAGCAGCAGGAAGGGAAGCACTACACCGAGAACTACATGGAGGCACTAATCGAGAAGTGGATCAATTCCCTTTCCCCAGAGAAAGTGGTATGTCCTTAACAGTGTCCAATTTAACATTTTTTCCCCCACTAGCCCCCAAGGCTAGTAGATCAGAGGTTTACTGCCCCTTGTATATTTGTTACTGACCTAAAAGAGAGAATTTTCCATCAAATGTTCTTTCATTAGTTTTGTATACATTGTAGTGATTTGTCCAAACAAAAAAACAACAGATTCTTTTTCTTCATAAAAAAGTTAAGTATTTTACTATAAATGTTTTCATTTTATTCATATTAATGCGTTTAGTGAGTGGTGTGGATTCTTCACTGCAAGTGGTGATGTCAGGCCCTCATTAACACAGTCTACATGGTCACACCAACAGCTTCAAGAATTCACTTACCATCAGAGTACATGTCCCCTCTGCCACTTCCAGTATTTTCATATTGGGAAAGTGTGTAAACAACTTATCCCTGACAATCACCAAATTAATACACCCTTACAGTTGACCAAGGTTGCAGAATACAATGTCCACTTCTCTTAAAAGGCCATTTGTGGCTCGTTTGTTCCTAAACAAAACGTCTGCTGACCTACACGAATCTGCATGCGTCTTGCCTAATGTTTTCGTATTGGGACACTCGTCAAATCTTTATCACATGACACCATCGGCATAAAAAAACACACACACAACTACCCCCCTCGGACAATTCAGACCTTAACAACCAATTAACTACTCCTTTCTCATACCACAGATTCTGTGAAAAACATGACCTACTCTGTCATGGTTTCTTACCACATGCTACATTGCACATATTTATTGTTATATATTGTTATTGCCTATATGTACTTTCTTATTCTGCATATTTGCACATCTCCCCTGCACCTCTGTGAACTGCACTGTGTTGTCCACTGCCATTTTCACTGAACGTTGTCTTGTCTCGTATTTCTTGTTTAGTTTTAGTTTAGTTGTTTAGTTTAGCTTAGTTTAATTTAGTTGTACTGTAGCTCTTGTGTTCTGTCCTATTTGCACTTGTGCTCCTATCTGTTCTGCTTTTGTGTTGCACCAGGGTCCTGGAGGAACGTTGTTTCGTTTTTACTGTGTATATTGTAGAAATGACAATAAACCTACTAAACCTAAAACCTAAACCTTAAACACAGCAGTTAATTTTTTTTTTAATTTGCTTAGCATTTCAAGTTTCTCCCGACGCTGGTGAATTAGCTTCCTACACCCAGCTGTAATGTCATTTCCATGACCCTAGAAACCACTTTTTCTTTAGTTACCACATACACTTCTTCCAATGTTGTTTTTGAACAACTGGCTTAGGTAAATGTTTGACTAGGTGAAAATACTGATTGCCAGAAAAAAACTGGTCAGTAAATGGAAGGTTAGCTTAAGTATCCTATCACAGATCAACTGACCCCATGAGTCTGATTGGCAGAAACACTGTTCTTGGCTCGAATGTGCTTGCAACTGGCCAATCAACTTTCCCAAATGACTTTTTTTTTTTTTTTTTTTTTTTTTTTTACTGGCCCTGGGGCATGAGGCCATTTCTTATGTTGAACCCTCTTTAAGCAGAGTTTAGTTCCTTCTCATGGTTCATTTGCTCACAAGAATGTTGCCTTAATATCATTCACCCAGTTCACTGTTACAGCAACCTCACAGTCGGCCATTAGTAGAAATGATGCCAATTTGTAGCTGTTGCCTGACCCTGTGTGATCAATGTGGTCAAACACATTTAGCATTGCTGCGGTTTAATACGATCTGTGTCTCACACAGGGTGTTGAGTTCCTCGTATTGATTTTTTTCCCTCCCCTCTGTTGTCTTTTTAGCTCAATGATTGTGTGGATGGAGTTACAGTGGAACATAGCTCGGATCTGTCCGTCACCGTCAACACCAAGAAATCATCCCACTCCTGGACATTCTCACTTTACTGCAAGGTAGGAGCGTTAAGATTTTCCACCACAATCCTGATGGTCTTAAGGTCTAAGCTCACTCATTAGTATTTGATCACATTTTACTAGCCAATAGCAGGGAATCCACATAGGATATTAGCACACTGAAGCTTTTTTGAGCTTGCCATAGGTATCGTAAAGAGGTGTAGTTTAATGTTTTTTTTCTGTTGTCACACTAACGGTGTAGGGAGCCTAGGAGAGTACAGTTGGTTCCATTAAAGTGTATGTAGTGCAGGGCTGTGTGTATATTGAGCCACTGGACTTATCAGATCATCCAAAAATATATGTTTTGGGCATATTGCCCACTTCTGGTCAGAAACTGATTATAGTAGATCCAGCAACTTGTTTCCTGATTAACCCCCAAAACAAAGCAAGAGAGTGCTTTACATGGAACTGCTCCTGTCTTGTTTTCCTAAATTCCTGCTGTTCTGGACGTGGCCCTAAGTCCTGTCTGCCAGTAAGTTTGTGGTTCGCACTGGGCCTGTCCTGACTTTTTAAACTGAAGGAAAGTGTATGGAGAACCCTGGGACAGATGGTCACGGAGGTACTGTATTAAAGCACTCCGAGTGACGTGAGGTTATGTGCATTTCTCAAGGGGCCAGTGAGCAGAAGCAGAGTAGAAACGTTAGTCCCTGCAGGTCTCATGTATTAACAGTGAATTCTAATCTCTGTCCTGGTTTCATCCCATGTTGCCATATCTGTTAGATGGAGCACTTCTTAAAAAACATTAAAAAAACTCCCACACTAGGAGGCACAATTAAATATTTTTGGGCCCATCATGATTACTGCAAACACATTGTATCCAGTGCCTTTACCATTAACCAGTATTTTAAATTGTTTTGGTAGAAATTTGCATTGTAAACCAAGCCTGAGCTACAGTGAGATCAAAACCGGTTGAAACTTATTCAGGGACTGTTAAAATAGTTGGTGGGTGTAATTTTAGGAGTGTAGACCAACATGTTATGGCCGTGGCTTTCCTACTTGAATAGGGAATTAAGCTAAATCTTCTACACGTTGAGCAACAGTTGAATGAACTGTACAGGGCTCTAAATTGTGACTAAAACCGTTACATGTGACTATTATTTGGCTGTTAAAGCTGAAATGTTATGTGGTCACCTTCATGTGAGAGCAGGATGACCATTACGTTGTTTTGGTGTCCCTCCCCTGGGCAGTGGTGGCCTAGTGGTTAGGACACTGCCTTTGAGACCTGAAGGTCTCAGGTTCGAGTCCCGGCCCGGGCA
>JBBPDA010153595.1:0-19360 GCA_037974385.1 Arnoldichthys spilopterus | reverse complement strand
ATTGTTTCCTCTGTCCTGGAAGTCGCTTTGGATAAAAGCGTCAGCCAAATGAATAAATGTAAATGTAAATGTAAAGTGTTATTTCTTTTATTCAGTTTACTTCAGATTTTATAGAATGAAAATCATAAAAAATTATTCATTCAGAAAGCAAATTTTGTGTAAAAAGTGACGTGAAAGTGTCTATTTGTCATTGTGAACACACCCCATCACACATAGTGCACCATAACGAAATGTGACCTCTGCTTTTGACCCATCACACGTGCAGCAGCACCGGCGATCAACAGCACCCAGGGAGGTGGAGTAAGGTAGCGTCCCAGCAGGACGCTACCTTACTCAAGAGAACTTCAGTGGAACCTGGGCTGGGACCTGAACCTGCAACCCTCCAATCACACGGGCAAGTCTCGAACAACTAGACTTGCAGTGTTTTATGCTAATGTTCTCATGTGCTAATGTGCAGTGAGAATATAGACCGTGAGCGTCGAACTCTAAGCGTAAAAAATCTGCAGTGTTTATGACACTAGTGCTGGTTTATTACAGTTTTACAGCACAAATTGATCAGAAATCTTCCTCGAACCGCTGAAGAACCCAGTAAAGTGTTGGCGCCCTGCTTAACACGGGGGTTGTGAAAGTGCTTTGTTGGTTTGATTCTTTGTGGGTTTTGCGAGATAGTTGTGCAGAAGGACAGATGTGTTGTACAGCGCTGCAGGACAAACAGCCAGTGTGTGTTCGTCAGGTGCGTGTGTCCTGCTCTGGAATGAACTGCACTGCATTGGCGCGGTGACGCGTGTTGTGTGATTTATTCACTGATTTACTTTCGCACATATAACAGGGAAAATTTAAAGCTCTGAGTGTAAAGACGACGCCGTATCCATGGTAACACTTATCTCACGCTAACGTCTACTGTTGCGTGGAGTCAGAACACAATAGAATATTCAGTGCTGAACGTTCCTGTGTGACGCTACGCTCTGAAGGGTTTAAAGTTATATCGGTGCACACGAAACCCAAACCATGAACATTTTTAGTTCCAACGTTCTTAAGCAATGTGAAGAAACACCTACACAAACAAATAAATAAATAAATGCCACTTACCACAGAAATGAGTCTGGTAGGGGATACGTGGTGGAGCTTTGTCCAAAGGAAACTTGTAGTGAATGAGTGCAGCCAGGGACACAATCTGACCAATACAAAACAACACAAGTGGTAAAAATCGGCTTAACGAGCCTCCATTCTTCATTAGAGAACTTCTGCTTCTACTTCACCTCGTTGTGATGGGTCTTTGGGTTCTGAACAGTCTTCAGGCTGATGGACATGATAACGAGAGGAGGAGGAGGGAGGTCTTTTACCACGGAGATCAAATCACTTTTCTGGGCAATGGCCTCCACCTTACACCAGCTTATAGGCTGACTGCTCAGTGCTGGATAGAAAGAGGGGCCAAATGATTTATCAAATTTTCCAACAAAAATGAGGAGGAGGAGGAGTAATGGTGATAGTGGCTGATTGTTCTTAGTATCTTCAGTCTGTCAATAATCTACAGAAGTCACTTACTAGGGGTCTTGACGTCAAGCCAGCAGGGCCCACGGATTTTCCTGCTAAGGAGGAGGTGCTCCAGGCTTGAGGTGTTGGTGCCAAACACATGGGAGAAGGTGGAGCCCTTCAAATCAGATGGCAGCTGGGGCATCTCAGCCTGCACAAAATATTCAGCCCAGTCACATACAGTGAGATGTGACATGTTTCATTCGCTGGGTTTAGGGTTAAAATCAGGCTTTTCCAGCATCCATCAGCACTAGATCCATTCAAAAGAGTTCACTCACAGAGTATCTGACTTCTAGGTACTCGCACTGTGTCGGCACGTCCGCAATCTCAAAGGCGTAATTCTTCTCCACTTTCTGTTGAAAAACAGAAAATTAATAACACAGACTTTCTCCTGACTGCAAAACATGGCTTTACCAAGGTCAGTTTTACCTATAAAGCACATTAAACCAACACAGCTATTCACAAATATGTCAAATATGTAGATAAAATAAAATAAAAAATGACAATAATAAACAAATATTAAAAAGAAACAATTTTAAAATCATACATAGAAAATAAAATTGCAATTTTAAAATTTTAAAGTCAATAATATATTTTTTATATATATTTATATTATTTAAAAAAAGCTTTTTAAATAAATAAATAAATAAATAAATAAATAAAATAAAAGCCTCAATTCATGTTAAAATGCTGGTTCCATTGTCTGGTTCATGATAAAGCTGAACCTGAACCACTCCTAAGAGCGGTTGGCCGATCTTAGCGCTACCAGGACCTAAAGAAGGTGCATCTGTATTTACCTTAGACTTGAACTTCATGATTTTGAATTTTTCAGAGAGACGGTTGAACTCCTGGTAAACGTCCATCATTCCTACAGGAACGTCTGTCTCTTCACCAGTCGCCAGGTTTACTTTCTGTTCAGCAAATAAAAGCATAAATTCAATTAAATACACAACCTATGAAACCAGTGAGCTCTATATATACACACAAGAACCACACAAGCGTAAACTCACACGCTCTCGAGGCAAAAAGTACATAGTCCTCTCGACGTTCTTCACAGCCACACAGCAGCTTACGTGGGTTTTTGCTGACTCTATCCACACCTTGCCAAACAGATAAACCACACCTGCAGCACAGATAAACATGTACATTTCCAACAAGGTGAAAACAAGAGGGTCAGAAAACTCCTCTTATTCTGAAAAACTTACAGGTTTGACCTCAGGTAAACACTACTGGCAATGTACCAATAAGCAAGGCACTAGGCCAGGGATGATCATTTCCCCCCTTTTTTGCATTTTTCCAATTTTCTCATGTCCAATTTGTCTCAATTTTCTCCCCAATTTAGTCACGTCCAATTTTTCCCGATTTTCTCCTCAATTTAATTATGTCCAATTCCACTGACAGTCACCAGTTAGGCCTAAGCTAGGATGCCACCAACGTTGGGGGATTGAAGGATGGCACGTTATTTATTCCAGTCATGTGAAGTCAGCAAATGCATCTTTGTAAACTGATGCTAAGGCAATGTCATCGCTGTAAACAAAGAGAGCAAAATCATTATAATAATTTTAAAAATGTGAATAACAATACTAATCTGAATAATAATAATAATAATAATAATAATAATAATAATAATAACAATTATTATTATTAGTAGTAGTAGTATTATTATCATTATTATTATTATTATTATCATAATTATTACTAGTACTACTACTAGTTATTAAAATAATCTAAATAATAATAATAATAATAAAAATAATAATAACAATCAGTAGTAGTAGTAGTATGATCATCTATAATAATGACAGCAGCAACAACAATATGGTTTGTCCAGTGAAAGAGCAACATTATAAAATTAGTCTGAACAAACGGCACCTAAAGGAAAAAGAGAGAATCCTAAACAGTGCTGGTAAAATATACTGGCTGCAATATCACTGCACAACATGGAAAAACACTAGTGATTATTCTGGTACATGAATTACAGCATGTCTAAAAATGAGGGCTGCACAATATATCGTCAATACACAATCGCATTATCGGTCTCTGCAATACTAATAGAGCAGAAGGCTGCAAAATGCAAATGTGAAGGGGTGGGGCTAAACTGCTGTAGGGTAAATAAAGAGATACATCTAAAGACTGTTTATAAAGCTTAGTTTCCATACATGGACTGTATGGATGGGGGAGTGAATGTCCTCTGTGAAGCTTTAACAATATTTACACACTTTAAGCCTTTTTAATTAGAGGAATGTAATACAGACCCTTTAATACGCTAAGACACATTTCAACTGCAAAATGTAGATTCACAAAATAATTGCAATACTGATCTTTTGTCCATATAGTGCAGCCCTACTTGCAGCATATTAACAATTGAAATAATTTGTAATATGTAATTTGTACATAAATGCTTTTCCAGAATATTTAAATCTGAAACGACGATCTGAATGGTAAAAAGCTATTACAACAAACGGTCACATAAGGGCAGTTGCTTAATGGTTAGGGCACTGCCCTTTGGACCTAAAGTCCAAGGTCGCAGGTTCAAGACCTGGCCTAGGTCAGCCAAATGAATAAATGTAAACGTAAATGTATAAGCACAGTCTGCAGACAGAGTAAGGCAGTGAAGAAACCTGCCTGGTTGGTTGAACTGGTCCTCAAAAGCATCCAGCCAGTAGAAGCGAAAAACCATTTCTCCATCAGGCCCCTCCACCAGTGGTAGCTGGCTGGAGTCCACCTGCACCTCTACAGGAGCTTCTTCAGTCGCCTCCTCCTCCATCTTCTCCCAGCAGGACCCTCCCAGTACGCCCAGTCTGAAGAAGGGACAGAGAAAGGTCAGCTTGGTCCACCACAACAGAAAGGAGAACAAAAGTGACCCTATCAATGGTGCTAGAGGTTACGGTGTATGAGCAAACTCACTTTAACAGCTCATCTTGGGGTTCGGCTTTCGGCTCGGCTTTAACAACCGGCACAGCCTCCGGCTCGGTCTCCACTTTAACTGCCGCGTCTTCCTGTTCCTCAGCACCAAGATCCATCGGTTCGTCAAAGTCAACCTCATCAAATGCTAAAGAATCACCAACTGGAAAAGAATCGGTGACACCTGAAATACTCAAAACTAATAACATGATGGATGCAGCACTTGTAAGAATGTCACGGATAAACCGATACCTTCCTCAGGTTCCTCGACCTTGATTTTCTTGGTCTGGATAGAGGTGGCTGCTTTAGGGGCTGGCTTGGATGAGAGATCAGCTGATGGGGGGCATGGCACTGTAAGCCTAGGCTTCGACACTGGGGCTGCAGGGGACTCCTGTGATGAGACAGCGTTTATAGAGCATTCGTTCATTCGTTCATTTCTGCTTGTCTGGGGTCAGATCACAGTGCTATCAGGCTAAGCAAGCTATTCCAGAGGTCACTCTTCTCAGCAATGCTCTCACGCTCCTCCTGGGAGGTTGTGAGGCCTTCCCAGGCCAGATGGGATATAAAGTCCCTCCAGCGAGTCCTGGGTTTACCGCAAGGTCTCTAACCAGTTGGACGTGCCTGGAAAACCTCCAAACGAATGCGCCCATCTCAATCAGATGCCTGAACCACTTTAGCTGGCGCTTTAGATGCGAAAGAGCAGCGTCTCTACTCTGAGCTCCCTCCACATGTCCGAGCTCTAAGGCTGAGCTCTGCCCCCCTGTGGAGGAAGCTCAGTTCAGCCGCTTGTATATGAAATCTCATTCTTTCGGCCACTGCCCAGATCTCACGAGCACACGTGAGGGTTGGAATGTAAGACAACTGGAAAGTTGAGAATTTTGCCTTTTGGCTCAGTGCCCTTTTCACCACAACGGTCCAGTATAAAGTCCATATCACTGCTGGTGGTGCAACGAACCGTCTCACACTCAATCTTACCATCACTCATGGCAGCAACTCACCCACAACTTGGAGTAAACGGAGTTGGGGGCCCGGACCTACCGAACTACCCTGGCACGGTTTTTCAACCAAATGATTAAAAACTAACAAAAGTGAAACCATAAAAATATAGAAAGTAATGTACCTCTTTGGTTTAAAATTAACATAAAATTAATTTAACAAATGGGTGATGTAAAAAGAATGCACAGATTAATCTGTGGACACACCTTGGCAACAGAAAACAATGAGCAAGGAAGGTGATGATGCAAACTACCTTGGGCATTTGAGGTTTGACAGAAAACGGGTTCATGGGTGATGCCAACACTTTCTTCTTCTTCAAGGTGATGACTGGTGGTGGGGTGAGAAGCGCTGGTTTCTGGATGAGACGTCAAAGTATCACATTTAGTCCATCGTTCTGTTTTTGGGTCCCAAAACACCAAGATCAGAAACCTCACCTCAGAATGGAGATCCTGTAGAATATCTCCCAGCAGATCATCTTTGGACAGGTCCACATCTTTCTACAAACCAAACAGCAGAACCAGTGAAACAGACAGTTCAAACATGAGACTACACATATTATATTACATACAGTACTGTGCTGATTAAAGCTTTTTCTCTGGGCAGTGTGTGATTCTGTTTCCTTCAAACATGTTAATAACAGTAAAACAGCAAACAGTGTGTGTGTGTTGGTTTGACCATTCCCAGTTCTCTCCTAGTGGTTCCCATCAAATCACTGCTTTGGGCTCAATCAGTCCTTCATTAGATGAAACCAGGAGCTGATGGAGCTTCACACACATCCATGCAGTGACTGGAGACATGGAGGAGAAATCTGGAGCTGAACCTGTGTCTTCTAACAGCTCACACACCATCAACTACTGTTTACACACAGATCTCCATTCTTTTCACTGCTGCACTGTTTGTTTGCACTGATTCTAATGCTGACGTGTGTTTTTGCTGCAGAGAGAAACTCACTGCTCAGAGAAACGACTTTAACTGTTAACACTGGGGGCTAAGACTTTTGCACAGTAGTGTATAACTTCCAAAAGATTTGTTGCATTATTTAAGTGAACACTGACCTGCACGATTTACATTACTGAAGAAAAATATGTTTAAATTCTGTAGATATGGGACAACACATCCTCACCTCAGCAGGTTTTCGGACATTGCTGTTCATAAACATGCTCTTGATGCTGTTAGGTTTACTGACTGCCACTTTCTTAGCACTCTTGCTCTCCTTTGACTCCCCTCCTTTTCCTGATTTGCCTATTTACAGGTAAATTAGAGATGTCAGACATGGTCGGGCCAAACGGCGGCCATTATTCTCAGCTATCTTACTCTCTTACTTTTGCCTTTTTCCAAAGCACTGCCCTCCAGGTCTTCATCGAAGATCTCTCTGCCATCCTCCACATAGCCTGTTCCATCTGATGTAGGCGACAAAGCAACCTGATTAGTAAAAATCTAAGACACATCTACGCTAAAATATTTTCGCGTGTGCAGCGTCAGTCTGATGCAAGCAACTCTCACTTTAACACTGAACGCTGAATAAAAACGGCTGATTATGTGTCTAGTCAAACTTAATTTGCATATCAAAGGGTGTTAATGTTGGGGTGGCACTTTGGGCAAGCATGAAGGGAGGGGTCTCCTTCCAAGATAGCTGTTGGTTTGGGAATTCTATTAACATAGTGAAAAACATAGCATTCGCAATCTGCAGCGGTGCAGCCATGGTTTAAAGTCTGAAAGGCTCACCATCATCAATAATCCAGTCATCGTCCTGCCTGTCCCGCACCAACTTTGAGTACTGCTCTTCATCCACCTCTTCATACACACTGGTGATATCCTCCACCTGTGGGTGATGCCCTTTTTTTAAATAAAGAAAAACGCACATGCATCACACATCTCCCCCTCGGCTCGTCACTCACCTCATATTTTATTTTCTCGCCCTTCTTGGCTCTCTTCAGCTGCTCCAGTGCAGACTTGCGGCCCACTTTCTCTCTCTTCTCCCGCCTGGAGCGCGACGCAGCGAGGCCGCAGCCGTCCCCAGCATCTGCGCCAAAGGGACATGAACCCTGATTAATCTCCACAGCGGCTTTCTTTAATCACATGCCCTATAAGCTTCCCCGAGCACACGTGAAGAGAGTGATCAAATTGATCAAACCATGTGGCTAAAAAGTGAATTGCACTTAATGTATCATATTCAGCTCGGTTTCATGGTCACATGGAACAAATGATGTTTTTAGAGAACACAGAAGGGAAACTGTGTGTAAATAACCTGTAATGGAAAAAAAAATCAAACGGACAATAATACTCATCATCGCAACCTTCATCACTACATCTCTCAAAATGTGTGGCATCTGTACATAATAAATTTAGCTGTTAGAAATCGACAGATAGCTGAAGACGGACAGATCGAGAGAGACAGACAGATCGAGACAGACAGATCGAGACAGACAGATCGAAAGACATAGCTGGATAGATAGGGGGGAACATAGATAGGCAGAGATAGACAGATACACAGGCAGGTAAACAGACAGATACAGACATAGGTAGAGACACAAAGAGACCGAGAGAGATAGATCCATGGATACAGACAGACAGACAGACAGACACACAGAGGGAAACCGGTACCCAAATTTCACCTGTTACCTGTAGCCAAAATAAAGAAATAACAATAAAAATAACTGTACACATATAGTACTAAACAAACTCTAACACATACAAACACACTGTACAAACATCATTCAGTAGGTTCAGACTGTGAAATACAGTTAAAGTTTAGAATGGAAATAATAATCCCACAGTAAAACACAGGTCATGTTGATGGTGCAGACAGTGATGCCAGTGCAGCAGGAACTGTGTAGATAATATCAACACTAAAGTGACTAAGGCGCTGGATTAAGGCGCCAGTGAATCCCACCGCTGCCAATGTGCTTTCTGGGCAGTACTGGCCTAGTGGTTAGGATGCCTGCTGCTCGGTGCTCCACATGATGGGTTAAATGCAGAGGTCACACCACGTTGTGGTGCTTGAGTGTGCTCAATGATAAAGAGTCACTTTCACTTCACTTGAGGTCACAGATGTGGTGCACATGAGGTGCAGAATTCCTCCCCGTCCCTAGTCTAGTGGGTCATTCTGTATTGGTCAGTGCTTCAGGCCTGTGCGAAATGAACTGGTCACTGTTCAGCTATGAAAACACGCCACAGGAACGTCACTGGACCCATTACTGACAGAGTAACACTGTCAGTGTCCAGGTTTACTGCTGGGTCAGTAAGTTCATGTTTCATGTCGGTACATGAACTTACTGTACGACTTTTCCGTCCCACCTTAAAACGGGCACATTAAGATGAACCGGGAAATTCGTAAAGATTTCACATTGTCTCGTCACGAAGTGGCAAAAGCAAGATAAAGAGGTGAAAGAGGAGAAATGTTTATAATATTTTAGTTGAGTTTAAAAGTGGCAATAATGTGTGTTAGCATCGGGACATAGCGCATCATTATTTGTGCGAGAGCGCAGAGAAGGACTGTAAACGACTATAAAATATAACAAATACAAAGAACTAAATAAATGCAACGTGTTATTCAGTAAAACAGTCACCATAACCCTTGAATAAGAAGCTGCCGAGCGAGAGTTCTGAGTGGATATCTGTCTGACTCCGGCGGCTAAACATTAGCGCGGCGTTTCAGCGCGTTTACACCATCTAACAGGGCACTAATGCTCACCGCAATCTGCAGCGTCCGCATCTTTATCTGGATTTGATACAGGAGCCATCTAATAGGATGAGATTCAGAGACGTGGTTTATCAAATTTAATAAAACAAAATCCGAAAAGAGAATCAAAACACCAGATTACGCGCCAATCCTTCCCGGGGAAACTCATACGCCGGAAGTGTCGCAGCCACCAAACATCCTATCAGAATTGAGATAGAGGGTGTTGCACGTTCACGGCGCCGCCACAGGAGGGCGCTGAAAGGCTCTATAACATTAACCTGGTCTTGTTAATTCGAGTCTTTAGGTCACACGGGACAAATATTGCTAACAAAATTATACATAATTCAAAACCTGATTTTAGACCAATCAGGGTAAGTTCTGATTTTTCTTCCTTATCATGCTAAATTTAGTTGTGAGAAATGAATGGTTCAAAACACTGTACTGGTGAGGAGTTAACCCAGTGTAATATACTGAGTGGTATTTTAGATGTTGAGCATGGGCCAAAACGGTTTAATCCATTTAATCCAAGACTACAGTATACATTATATTATATTATATTATATTATATTATATTATATTATATTATATTATATTATATTATATTATAATATTGTATTTTATTTTATTATAAAATATTTTATTATATTATACACATTTATAATAAGCATTACTATTAACAGTATATACACACACAATAAACAACACAGACACACCATACTGAATGTGTAAAAGATGTGAAAAGGAGTTTGCAAGTCACAGCGATACAGTAATACATAGAATGATGATGACAAAAAAAGTGAGCACAAACCTGGAAAAAAAAAAACAGAAGAAAATCCCAGTTTGACTGGAAACAAATAGGGTATTGTCTTTTATTTGACACTAAATGTGGTCGTTGGCCACGAATGTGTTAAAACAAGCTAAAGCGATGCAGAAGACTGTGGGCTTGTTGAGAAGACCCAGGCATACAGTGATGGCGCGACAGCTGGATTGTCCAATCACGTTCTCAAATGCAAATCTGAGAGGAAGGGTCTGCTTGCTGATTGGCCCTCCCTCGGCTTCGCCTCTGCCCCGTTGCGCTTGCCGTTCTCCTTGTTGTGATGGAGAATGTGGAGGCTGTGATGCTTTAGGGCGAATCTGCACACTGTGGTGCTCTGACCGGGGTAGGAGGGCTAACAGGGAGGGTCCGAGAGGGGCAGAAGGGGAGGCGGGGGAGTGTGGGCGGGGGCAAGGCGTCGTATTGTGCGAGTTACTGAGGGAGAACAGCTTCACTAACTGGGTATTCGGTGGCTCCAAAACTGATGCTGAGTCAGAGACAGGTGGATCCGCGGCCTTTTGTCTCTGGAGCCTCCAGCCAGCCACAATGGAGGAGCTGGAACACACCTGCCCCCCGCCTCGCACGGTGAGAGACACCGACCTCGGCGTGTTTATGTGCTGTGTCAAGGTCCTGATCCGATCAGCTGCTCCCCTCCCTCCCTCGCTCTGCCATGGAGCAGGGGAGCTGGGTGTTGTTGTTCTGTGGGGGTTGGTGTGACTTTGGCTGGGGATGGAGTTGGCTTCTTATTCGTCGTTCCACCTTAAACGGTGCCAAGGCGCTTAAAGGTAGCCGCTGTACAATTTAAGGTGGAACGGAAGGTTTGAATGAGAAGCTACAGCTCACAGAGGTGGTGAAGTGTGATGTGATGTGTGTTTTTGTACTTTAGCCGCGGTGACTGAGATCCAGCCCCACTCTCGATGCCCCGAAGAGCTGCGGTTTAATCCCCTGCATGTGCCAGATGTTGTCTGTTGGTGCCAGAAGTTGCGGCTCAGCAAAAGCTGCCCAAGCTGCTCTTTTAAGTGCGGATCGATTTACGTACATAAAACTGCAGACTGTCCTTCTGTTACCCTCCTGCTCCTCCCCCTCACCTTGGACACTCTGCTCGTCAGCATCCTCAGCATCCTCACTGCCTCCCTGTTGCTATGGGGATGCAGGCTTCATACACTATATATTCAAACCAGGGATGCACCAATATGGGAGGCCATTCTGATATTTTTCCATGTGCATGTTTCGAGATTGCTTAAAATGCAGAATGTACTGTCGCGCTGGACTGTGCCGTGCTATTGTCTGTGACCGTCTCTCACATTTACACTATGTAATCCTTATTTACACATAGCACAGTGATGGCCCAGGGCTTAGGGACTTGTCCATGTGATCTGAGGGTTGTAGGTGCAAGTCCCAGCCAAGGATCCGCTGAGGTTCCCTTGAGGAAGGTACCTTCCCGCTACACTGCTCCCTGGGTGCTGCTAGTTGCCTGCTAAGGTTAAATGCAGAGGTCACATTACGGCTCTCAGGACTGTGGGCAAACAGAAAACGCTGAATAATTTATTTTTGTATCGTCGTTTATATCATTACTGAAAAAATGCCATGAGATATCGTGATATAATTTTAAGTTTACATCGCACATGCCTTCGCCAATCAGCCATAACATTAAGAGCACCTGCCTAATATTCAGTGTCCCTCCTGCTGCTGAAACAGCTCTGACTGTGCTGCACTGTGTGTTCTGACCCCTTTCTATCAGAGTCAGCACCACTTTCTAAACCACAGTAACTCACCACAGCACAGCACACAATGCACCACGATGAAATGTGAGCTCTGCATTTGACCCATCCGTGTAGGAGCAGTGGGCAGCCGACGTGGTACTTGTACCAGTCTGGGATTTGAACTGACAGCCTTCAGGTCACAGGGGAAACTCCCTGAATGTTACACCACCACTGCCCCAGTACATAATCATTCCGTTGAAGTGTGAGTGTAGTGGATCCACAGTGATTTCTAACCACCGAAGTTTCTTGTGAAGTTTAGGAACAGTAGAAGGACACAAAAGCTAACAGTCGAAACTTTCGCTTCGATTGCTGTGAGAATTTGATTGAGAGTATTAGTGAGGTGACAACTCCTGATGCCTCTGGACATTATCTCAGTAATGCTCCTGGAATCCTTGGTTGTCTCTAACTTCTCAACAGCTTAGACCTTCCTCCGTGAGAAAGCTGAGGAAGTGTGTATCCATATGCCTGAGTAGCTACTGCCTGCATGGGCAGGTGCTGATGTTTGATGGGTTTTGGGGAAACTCTGGCTCACCCCAAAGGTAATGGATGAAGTTCAGTTGCTCAGAGAGAACACTGGCACTGGTCTATAGCCCAATGCTGGGACCCCTCTTGGGATTATCTGACATTGGGCCTGGTGAGCCTGACTCAAGAGAGGCTTCTCCAGACCATCCCAT
The DNA here is from genome assembly GCA_037974385.1 of Arnoldichthys spilopterus. Taxonomy (NCBI): domain Eukaryota; kingdom Metazoa; phylum Chordata; class Actinopteri; order Characiformes; family Lepidarchidae; genus Arnoldichthys; species Arnoldichthys spilopterus. The sequence goes on along the minus strand of JBBPDA010153595.1, from coordinate 6,994 downwards.
CTTATTCTGTTCTTTTCCATGAAGATTATACAAGCTGTGTGTGCAATTACTGCTGAAGTAGGTGGAACAGTACATTAAGATTTGTCATTAGCTATTATTGTGCTCATGAACCGAGCACATGTAGTGCAGTGGGTCTCAGTGGAGCTGTACATGCAACTGGGCATGTTTCCTGCTGATACTAGAGGTGGCACTCCCCCAGGTATTTCCTGTGTACACAGACAGTAACCATAGTGTCAACTCCCAGCTGTTACGAAAGATTATGATGCAAAAGTTGCTGTCAAACTGCACTGTATATCGGTTGCTGCTTGCACAAAGGCAGATATGTGCAATATGGATTTCGTCCCAGTGGATAAAATCCCAAATTCTGCATTTTTAAAAAATGTATTTTGTATCAGCATCAGACATGTGCAAGGCAAATATCAGATATTGGCATCGGTCTACAGATCCCACATCGGTGCTTCCCTACATCGGATAGCTAGTGAAGTAGTGGTCTGGCACACTGCAATGACTGTGAAAGCCTTGAGTAAAAAAAAACATCACAGTGCGGATTGGATCATAAATAATGAATGAATATATAAAAATATACACAGTATTGTGCAAAAGTCTTAGTCCCCTCAGAAAGTGCTGATTAAAGCTGTGTCTCTGGGCAGTGAGTTTCTGTTTCCTCCAAAAACACTTATATTAGAATAAACACTATTAACAGTGAAACAGTAAATAGTGGTGTGTGTGTGTGTGTGTGTGTGTATGTATCAGTGTGTTGGTTTGCCCATTCTCTCCAAGTGGAGCCCAGTGTTACTGTAGTTCCCATCAAATCACTACTGTGGGCTCAATCATCCATGCAGTGACTGGAGACATGGAGGAGAAATCTGAAGCCGAACCCGTGTCATCTAACAACACACACACACCATCAACTACTGTTTACACACAGATCTTCATTCTTTTCACTGCTGCACTGTTTGTTTGCACTGATTCTAATGTTCACGTGTTTCTGCTGCAGAAAGAAACTCACTGCTCATATAAATGGATTTAAACTACTAACACAGGGGTCTAAGACTTTTGCACAGTATTATATATGTGTGTGTGTGTACCGAGCTGTTTTTGTACAGACTTACCTGTGGAGATATCCCCTTTGTTCTTACACACCAGCTCTCCTCCTCCTCAGGAGCCTAGAGGGAAGACTGATTGGTCTGAGCGTCCTGGTGTTTTCACATTAGTGTGTAGATGTTTCTCTTCTTTCTTCCCTTGTGCTACTGTAGACTGTAATGGTCCATTATCAGACACTGGCTCCCTCAGAGAACCTGTTAGCAAGTGAATCGATACCCAGCATGGAGCGGTCGTCTCTCATCATCAGTAGTACAGACAGTAATTTTTCTTTTAGCTCATGCGTGGGGGAATCACTTAGTGCAGGCTATAGTTGTACACACAGAACATGGGCCAGTTTTACCTGCTGCGATGTTTTCCCAGGCTGAGACATTTCAATATTTAGTATAAAAATGCAATTTTCACTATAAATATAAAAATCTGGCCCAACATTCAACATTCCTCTGCTATTTTTATCATGAGTCAGTCATGGTTTTCCCATTCAGCGGTCTCCTAGCAGAGTACTGATTCCAGAACTCCATTCCGGCTCTTACTCAGACACATTTGTCAGGTCAGCGTCACCTGTGTATTAAGTATTTAAAGCAGGAAGTGGTGCTTAATCTTTGTAGAACACTTTCGACCCTTGCCTCGTATTTTTGGATCCTAGACTTCCGATTGTGTGTGTTAAATCTTTTCGTTGCATTTGAGGTCTCCGAGATTTTAATTACAATTTTATTCTGTCATATGTCCACTTATTAACATTCATGTGGTTTTATAAGGAGTGTTTCAGCAGAACTGCTTTTTGAATCCTGTGCCTAGTTGTGAACTGAAGGTCGCAGGTTCAAGTCCCAGCCTGGGCACCATAGAGGTTCCCTTGAGTAAGGTACCATCCCACTACACTGCTCCCCTGTGCACGTGTGATAGGTTAAATGCAGAGGTCACAAGAGTGTGTTCACAATGACAAATAGTCACTTTCACTTAATACAAGGCAGCCAATCAAAACAGAGTACACTTACATATAAATCCTTTTTAAAGGCTGAAAGACCGTTGTCCTTAGTGAAGGGAGTCATTATTAGAGTCCGTATTTGTCATTGTGAACACCCCCCATCACACAAAGTGCACTACAACGAAATGTGACCTCTGCATTTAACCCATCACACGTCCACACGTGGAGCAGCGAGCAGCTATCAACAGAGCCCGGGGAGCAGTGTAGTGGGACGGTACCTTACTCAAGGGAACCTCAGGTGTGCCTGGGCCGGGACTTGAACCTGCGACCTTCAGTTCACAAGGTCAATGTCCTCACCATTAGGCCCCACTGCCCTGAAAGCTGAATGTCAGCTTTGTTTGAGTACATGGACTAGGAAGTGAGCAGATTCCATTCTGTTATTTTAAAGGAGAGAAAATTCGGTTTCCATGATATGGGCCCTTTAATATTAATGCCACTACAGTGAGACCACTTTGTAATGGCAGGACAGCAGTCCGGCACTACTCAGCAGTTGTAATATTGTTGGAAAATGTCAAAAAAAGAAACAAAAAAAAACAGTCCATCAGTAACTGTATATGAGTAATGTGTTATTTGTCCTCACACTTGTTTTCATTCTTCAGACGCTTACAGAACCTGCCATATTTGCCAGGGAGACAAGCTGTGAGTGCCGAGCACCCCATGAGAAACTGACTGTTGAACAGGCTCGTCTTGGCACCCCCGGTCAGTTTGCTTTCTCCATCACCTCTTACCCTCCTCTTCTTCACTCCACTAGGTCACCCAGTCTCTCCTCCCATTCAGAAAGCTGATGTAGCTCTAGAAGTCCCTCCAGGTCAGGATCTGTGAGCTGTCCCCACCTTTGGGATGGTTGCCCAGGGAGACTAAGGGCTTTCCTTTCAGACCATGACCCAGATTCTCCCATTCATGCTTTACACCCTAAAGAAACACACACACAACAGGGACATGTAGCAGTGCAGGATATATGCAGGGCAGAGAAGAGGTGCAGGTGTGAATCTGGTCAGTAGCAGGAAAAGTCCTACAGCAGGAGTCTGGCATAAAGGCAAGGCGAGGCAAGGCTTTCGATGTGCTTTACAGGGATAAAATGAGTATAAAAAAAAATTAAGCAATAAAATTAGGTATAAAATCAGATTCACACATTTTCTCCCTTTAAATAGCCAATCAGCTTAGACGTGTTCATTGTCTGTAATTTGCTTCTTTAAATTTGTGCTGAAGCTATGAGGCTAATGTAGCACTTAGCATCGTGCAAGCTGTTTTGCCCATATTTAAAGATAATTGTCCATTATTACAGATAACAGTATGTCATATAGCGTCAGAAACCACATAAACAAGTCTATTTGAGATTACTTAACTCACTGTGGTTTCTGGAAAGTGATTATTTACTCATACAGAAATTAAAAATATTACAGTATATTGTTGAAATTAACAATATATTTAAAAATATGTCTTGTGCAATATATTCACATTGCATATATTTATAAAACATAAAATATATAAAACTGATACATTCACATAATTAAAAATATACAAATATTACTCAAATATTACATTTACATTTTACAGTTTATAATGCATAATATAGAAGAAATGTGTTAAATCACACACAGACACAAATACATATATATATATATATATATATAATTTTAATGGACTACAATATATGAAAATGGCAATTATTTTTTATATTTAAAGTATATTTTAAATATATTGGTGAATGGGCAAAATATTATGCGTTCAATTAATTAACCTGATAGATATACATTATTTTTTATAAAATAAATAAATATATATATATATATATAGGTAGGTAGGTAGGCATGCAGTTTGCATGAGTTTGATTAGCAGGCTGTATACTTGTTAGCTACATTAGCACTGTAGCTCAAGGACAAAACTAAAAAAAGCAAACTTCAAACTCTAAACATGTTTAAACAAATATTAATGGAATTTAGGGAGAGAAAGAGCACTAAAGGAATAAACATCAGTGACTCAAGGTCATTGATGTGAAGCCAGGCCCACAGTGCTGCAGTTCAAAAAAAAAAAGACCATAGTCTTCCTACTTCTACGTACATTGCCTCCTGACCTGGACACCTAACTACTGTTTGTAGGACTGTCGGGTCCTAAAAGGTGTCATTCTTCTCTTCACAGTGGACAGACCTGTGCGTGTCTATGCTGATGGAATCTTTGACCTTTTCCATTCTGGCCATGCTCGTGCTCTGATGCAGGCCAAGAATCTCTTCCCCAATTCATACCTTATAGTTGGAGGTACAGTTTCACATCACTGCACCAAACTAAGACTTGATAAACACGTACATTTTACACTGTTTTATTATAACCTGTACTAACGTCTGTGTTTGTTTATATGTGGTTGTGTGTAGTGTGCAGCGATGAGCTCACCCACAAGTACAAGGGCTTCACGGTGATGACGGAGGATGAACGGTACGAAGCTCTGAGGCACTGTCGTTACGTGGACGAGGTGGTGCGAGATGCACCGTGGACGCTCACTCAGGAGTTCCTGGAGAAACACAAGGTCAGTCCAGTCCGGTGCTTCCCTGAATTTCTCAGGTGAGCATCCTGTGTCTCATGTGGGGGCTACTGTAGGTCCCAGTTCAATTCATTCCTTCTGTCAATCAGCGAACATTCAGCTCATGCATTTTTCTGAGCTTGTACACATAATAAAATCAGAGCAGTAGATCAGTCAAACAGCTCATTCACTAAGTCCTTTTACCAAATGTAGCCCTTGTTTAAGGGAACCTCAGTGGTGCCTGGGCCGGGACTTGAACCTTGTCCTAACCCATAGGCCTCCACTGCCCTTGAATTTTTTGAGTGTTTTGCAAGCACTGAATTCTAAATTTGTACAAAACACATTTAAGACGATCAGTGAAAACATTGAAAATCTTTACATTTTTATAAGCTAAATGGTCGAGAGCGTCAACAAATCACATACTCTTTTCTCGAAATGGGGCCAATGCCAGTGCTGCTTACTGTAAAAAGCTGCACATACAAATCATCACACACTTGCCCTAAACAGTAGTCTCTATTAGACTAGCTCATGTGGTTTCTGACACTATAATTCTATTCTATAATTCTATAACTCACCATAAAATTCTGACTTCAAGATGGCCACTACTACTGTTGACGACAATGCAGTGCATTTGTGTCACTTTAGGTGAGTTAGCTGAAGTGAATTTCTGCCCTAAAGCAACTGTGCATTCATAGAACCACTGTTTCACTGCTCCTCAGATTGACTTTGTGGCACACGACGATATCCCATACTCCTCAGCAGGTTCTGAGGATGTGTACAAGCATATAAAGGAGGCAGGTGAGAGTAAACCTCCAGTGTGTATATGTGTGTGTATGTATGTATGCGTCAGGCCATGTCTAACACGTGTGAGTGTCTCAGGTATGTTTGTGCCCACTCAAAGGACAGAAGGGATTTCAACGTCCGACCTGATCACCCGTATAGTGAGGGACTATGACGTCTACGCCAGGCGCAACCTGCAGAGAGGATACACAGCGAAAGAGCTGAACGTCAGCTACATCAATGTAATTACAGTAGATTTTATGTGCCTTGACAAGCAAATTCCTGCCCGTCGTTTAGATCCGTGTCAGAATCTGTGTCAGAATTTATAAGCTGCATAAACAAATTAACCTGAAATGCTTAAATCAACAAAGACGGTCCCACTGAAAGTCTTTCTGTTGTCGATAATGGGCAGTACTGTACAAAAGTCTTAGTCCCCTGAGAAAATGCTGATTAAAGCTGTGTCTCTGGGCAGTGAGTGTTTCTATTTCCTTCGAAAACACTAATATTACAATAAACATTAATAACAGTAAACAGTGATGTGTGTGTGTGTGTGTGTGTATCACTGCTGGTTTGACCATTCCCAGTTCTCTCCTAGTGGAGCCCAGCGTTACTGTAGTTCCCATCAAATCACTGGTTTGGGCTCAATCAGTCCTTCATTAGATGAAATAAGGAGCTGATGGAGCTTCACACACACGTCCATGCCGTGACTGAAGACATGGAGGGGAAATCTGGAGCTGAACTGTTTGTTTGCATTAATTCTAATGTTCACATGTGTTTTTGCTGCAGAGAGAAACTCACTGCTCAGAGAAACTGATTTAACTATTAACATAGGGGGCTAAGACTTTTGCACAGTACGTAAGAAAACTATCAAAAACTTTTAAGGTTGTTTACTTTTGCTAGTGCTCTACAACACGTTGTGAGATTAGGATTTGGCTGCTTACACATTGCCCCACACTGCATTGACCTTGGCAGGAGAAGAAATACCGCCTGCAGAACCAGGTGGACAGAATGAAGGAGAAGGTGCGTACGGTGGAGGAGAAGTCCAAGCACTTTGTGTACAGAGTCGAGGAGAAGAGTCACGATCTCATCCAGAAATGGGAAGAGAAATCTCGCGAATTCATCGGGAACTTCCTGGAGCTCTTTGGCCCTGATGGGACTTGGGTAAGCCTGTGCTTCTGAGAGGATCCTCACTGTGGGCCTGGGGAAGCTTAAGCTTTTCTTTATCCTCGGTCACATGGGCCTGGAGAGCTGCCTTTAATCAGGAAAGTGCAGTGGAGTGAAAAAAGAATCTGTTTATATGGGCACGCAAGTAGCCCAGAGGTGTCCAGCTCCATTCACACAGGGCCTGAAGTCTACGGATTGGCATTTTAACAGTTTTGCCATTTTTAAATCATAGTATTTAAATATATTTTAAGGATAATATATTTCATATTTTTAAAAATAAAAAGCAAAAAGGCAAATTTATTTTACAAGGATTGCTTAAGAGGTGAACTTGACCTGATTGTTCAGTTGGTTTAGTAAATTCTCTAGTTTTTTTTTGTGAAGTGAAAGTGACTCTTTGTCATTGTGAACACACTCAAGCACCACAACGAAATGTGACCTCTGCATTTAAC
>JBBPDA010153551.1:0-19368 GCA_037974385.1 Arnoldichthys spilopterus | reverse complement strand
CACATACACACACACACACACACACACACACACACATATGTATGTGTGTATGTATATGTATATATATACACACACACACACACACACACACACACACACACACACGGCAGTGGTGGTGTAATGTTAGGGTGTTGCCCTGTGAACTGATTGCTGGTTCAAATCCCAGACTACAGGTTACAGTATCACTGAAGTACCTGTGAGCAAGGTAAGCACTGCTCCTCAAGCACTGCTCCCTGGGTGCTGCCCACTGAGGGTCAGGAGGTTACATTTCATTGTAGTGCACTGTGTTCACAATGACAAATAATCTCTCGCGCTTTCTCTCTCTCTCTATGTGTATACACACACACACACACACACCCTTGGACTTTACTGACAGTCATGTTTCTCATATGCTACATTCAAATGTATGAAAGATGCTACATTAAAAACAATCACATCGACTCCATTACAATCCTGAGATAGCAATGGTCACCATCCCTCCCTTGTCATTCACTTAATTACAAATGTAAACTCCTTGAACTCACTAGATGCTACTGGAACTTTGCCTGGTACTGGGTTCTGTGGTCAGAAGACACAAAAATAGTTTATAGTAACAAACACGCAAGGTGGTTTTGGTGTAAAAATAAGTCATATTACACCGAAAAGCCTTATCCATACAGATATGTAGGATGAATCTGTGATGTTCTGGGGTTGTGTTTTCTCAGAAGGCCCTGGGAACCTTTTCAGGATACATTGCCCCATAAAGTATATAACCAAAAAACTATAACTAGGTTGTGGTTGAATCTTGGACAGTAATCCATAACGCATGTCCAAATCCACAAAAATAGTTCAGTGACCACAGAATCAAAGTTTTGGACTGGCCATACCAGTCCTCTGACCAAAACCCACTGAAAACCTGAGGGATTGAAACTGAAGTGGAAAATACAAAAGAAAGAACCAAGAAACCTGATTTTCCAAAGAGATTATATACAGAGGAGTGGTCTCAGATTACTCGCTCATGTATTATAGGAGAAGACTAAGCACAAAGCAAGAAAAGCAGAGGTGCAAGAAATTGTCAAATGTGTTTTTGTTAAAAGAAATACACTAATCAGCTATAACATGTAACAGTGACACCTGTTGGGGGTGGGATACATTAGGCAGCAGGTGAACCAACAGTTGAAGTCAATGTGCTGGAAGCAGGGAAAATGGGTGGTTGTACATGTCTAAACCACATTGACAGGCGCTTTATAGTGATGGCTAGATAATATTTATAAAAACTAGGATAGAAATTGGATAAAAATCACAGAGAATTATATGTAGACCATATGATGTAGAAAGTAACAATTGCTTAGTAGAGGCTGACTCTCAGACTGTGATGGCTGGATGACCATCAGAGCATCTTAAACAGAAGGTCTTGTGGAGTGTTCCAGGTCTCCAAAAGTTAGTACCTACCAAAAGTAATCCGAGGAAGGACGACTGATGAACCGGTGTCAGGGTTCATGGCCACCCAAGACTCACTGATGCGTGTGGGGAGTGAAGCCCATGTGGTCCAGTCCCACAGAAGAGCTACTGTGGTTTAAAAGGTGAACGCTGACTCTGATAGAAGGAGGTCAGAACATGCAGTGCACCACAGTCAGGGGTCTATGACTCAGTATTAGGCAGGTGGTTTTAATGCTATGAGTGATTGGTGTAAATTTCATCACAAAGAGACATTTTAATGACCTTTTTACTCATTTTACTCGTTAACAAGGGTGCCAATAACTGCAAAGCTGATTGCATTTCCATTTTTAATGAGGTCTAATGTACAACGCAGTCAGTATTTTTGAAATATGGGAACAATGCAGTAATGAGACAGTTGCAGTCTAAGCCTGTGTCAATGTTTATATAAAAATGAGACACAAAGGGAGATGTGTCAATGATCGGTCTCATGTCCGGGCACTTCTTGTCTAACTGTGCTGTTTGGGAACACTTTTACTGCACTGGATGTATCTTATTTTCTTTCCAGGAAGGGGCAAGCCTTCCCACAGTCCTAGATGTCCGCGTTGGCGTTCCTAAGAAGCATCCTTTAAAATAACAACAATTTGAAACATTCCGCTTCCTGGCCGGAGGTGAGGGCACATGGCAGACGGACTCTGGGGAGAACATCATCTTCTTGTAACTTTCCCCTAATCACACCCACACACAGACACTCAGAAGAAGGTCCTGGACCCCTCTCACAGCAGTGGATGGGAACAGAGGGGGCGGTGCTCAGGCCACGTACAAAAAAATCTATGAAAATAATCCTGATATTCGACTGAATGTTCCAAGAAAAAGTTCATGTGCAGCTACTCTCTCTGATTCTCAGCTATAGTCACTTACTAAGTTAAATACGTGGTCGTCCAGTGTGAATTAAGTGTATTTAGTGCTTCACTGAAATGGCAGCACAAAATATTGGGTATTTCATAGGCTGCAATAAGCAAATGATCGTCTAACCAACCACAGTGTTACTGAAGCAATCACAGCTGCAGATGAGGATTTCTGGGTGTTTTGATATATTGTGGTCATGTAATCCAAAACAAGTCAAATAAGTCTGGCCAGTCTTCAACCATTAAAGCCCCAGACTGGCTGATGTGTGTTTAAAAGGACCAATATTCTACATTTTCCTCCTGTTCCACTTTCTCCATCATGTTTGTGTGCCAAAATATAATCCATAATTTATTTATACATAACTATTTTCCACCCTCAGTTTTTTTCTGTCTGACACACAAATGATCTCTTTGATTGGGTGCTAAATATTTCAGCTAATTCAAATATATATACAGTCAAGCCCATAATTAATCACACCCCTGGCAAATTTTGACTTCAAGTTACTTTTATTCAACCAGCAAGTCATTTTTGAAAGGAAATGACATAGGTGTCTCCCAAAAGATAATACAATGATGTACAAGAGGCATTATTGAGGTAAAAAAAAACATTTCTCAGCTTTTATTTACATTTGAGAAAAAAGTGGCATGTCCAAAATGATTCATACCCTTCACAAACTGTCACAGCCTCCGGGAAAATCCAAAGTTCTATACTATTCCAAAATGTCCAAGCTTTTTGGCTCATTGTGGCTGCTCACAAGTGAGGAAAGGGCTAAAAGGCCATATCTAAATGTTTTCAAGTTCCAGTGGCTACAGTGCAAAGTATTATTAAAAAATACAAGATGTTCCGCACTGTGGAAAATCTCAGAGGACGTGGTCGGAAGCCAAAAGTGACACCTGTGCTGGCCAGGAGGATAGTGAGAGAGGTGAAAAAGAATCCAAGGATCACCACCAAGGCCATCCTGGTGAATCTGGGCTCTGCTGGTGGCAATGTCTCAAGGCAGACAATCCAACGGACGCTGCACACAGCTGGGTTCCACGGATGCAGACCACTTCTCCAGATAAGGCACACAAAAGCTCGCTTGGCCTTTGCAAATGCTCATCTGGACAAAGAAGAAGACTTCTGGTCTTCTGTGTTATGGTCAAATGAAACAAAAATTGAATTGTTTGGTCACAATGATGTGTCCTTCATTTGGCGTAAAAAAGGAGAAGCCTTCAACGCAAAGAACACCATCCCCACTGTCAAACATGGTGGTGGAAACCTAATGCTTTGGGGGTGTTTTTCAGCCAATGGACCAGCGAACCTAATCACAGTAAACAGCACAGTGAAAAAAGAGCAATACATGAGAAATCTCAACGTCAGGCAGTCTGCAGAGAAACTTGGCCTTGGGCACCAGTGGACATTTCAGCATGACAATGATTCAAAACACACAGCAAAAGTGGTGAAGAAATGGTTAGCAGACAACAACATTAAATTTTTGGAGTGGCCCAGCAAGAGTCCTGACTTGAATCCAATTGAGAATCTGTGGAAGGAGCTAAAGATCAGGGTGATGGCAAGAAGACCCTCCAACCTGAAAGATTTGGAGCTCATTGCTAAAGATGAATGGGCAAAAATACCCGTGGAGACATGCAAAAGCTGGTCTGCAATTATAGGAAGCGTTTGATTGCTGTAATAGCCAATAAAAACTTTTCTATTGATTATTGAGAAGGGTATGAATAATTTTGGACATGCCACTTTTTGCTCAAATGTAAATAAAAGCTGAGAAATGTATTTTTTTCCCCAGAGTAATGCCTCTTGTACATCGTCGTATTATCTTTTGGGAGACAGCAATGTCATTTCCCGTCAAAAATAACTTGCTGGTTGAATAAAAGTAACTTTAAGTCGAAATTTGCCAGGGGTATGATTAATTATGGGCTTGACTGTATATACATACACACACACACAGTATCTTGTGATATCAGGTGCTTCAGCTTTGCCACACCGCTTCCTGCTTGTGTCATCATTTCCTCACAGTGGGTGTCAGTGGTGTCAGTGAACAAAGGGGCAGCAGAGAGACACAGCTGATGACTTTAACAGTTCTCTCACTGATCTTAGTAACAAAAATACAGAGAGAAATGAGACCACAGACTCCTGGGAGCTCAGAAATGTGGGCAATTAAACAGAGCAGCCGTGTCCCCCTCCCCCCCCCCGAGGATATTCGGCACAGCGAAAAACCCAGCAGTGGATAGGAGGAATCCCATCGATGCAGCAAGACATGAGGACAAGAAATGGAGGCAAAGAAGAAATCTGGTGTAACTTTAGGACAGCACTAATTGGACACAAGATACTATTAAGATTATATCACTATAGACTGAAGTTGATTGAAGATGAATTACATACATTTCTTGGGCACATTCATCAGAACAACCACAGAAACTCTCCATGTTTCACTATAAAATAGATTTTTACTGTTGATACCACTACTACTGCTAGTACTGTATTGCTGCAACAAAAACAACTATAATAACTATAAAAAAAAGAATAAATAATTTCCCAATAGCTACAACTCACATGATAGCACCCACACTGGCAGGATGAAGGCGTTCCAACTTGCAATCTTCAGATGACTGGTCACCACTTGGAAAGCCCCTGGTTTTGCTACTGTTGTTGTATGTTATAATATTTATTAATTATGAATAGTATTATTAGTATTATCCACCCACCCATCCATCCATCCATCCATCCATCCATCCATCCATCCATCCATCCACTTTCTAAACCGCTTCTTCCATTTTGGGTTGTGTGGAATCTGGAGCCAATCCCAGCTGACACTGGACAGGAGGCCAACCCATCGCAGGGCAACACAGAAACAGACAACCAATCACACACACATACTGCACTCACACCTATGGGCAATTTAGAGAATCCAATCAACCTACTGCAAGCCTTTGGATAGTGGGAGGAAACAGGAGCACTCAAGAAACACACGCGAAAATGGTGAGAGCATGCAAACTCTGCACAGAAAGTCACCGGTGGCTGATCCGGAGATCGAACCCAGAACCTTCGATCATGCAGACCTACAGTGACGCTTGAAAGTTTGTAAACCCTTCAACATTTTATATTTTTTATATGAATGTGACAAACTGATCTGACCTTTAATTTTCAGACAGTCCTAACAGCAGATAAAGAAAAGCCAGTTAAACAAATGAAAAAATAATTATTATATTTAATCATGCATTAATAAAAAAAAAACACCCAATAACATATGAGTCTGAAAGAAGTAAGTGAACTCTTAGGATTATCATAGTTTGAAGGTGAAATCAGAGTTTTTTCAATCAATGGGATGACAATCAGGTGTGAGTGGGAGATTAGGGGTCCAGCAAAGCTTGATCAGACATACAACACATTTGTGGAGGTGTATCATTGCTTGAACAAAATGGATCTCTGAGGATTTGCAAGACCGTTTGTTACCCTACATCTGTCTGTGAACTGAATCTTAAGAGACAGTGGGTCATGCAGTAAGAACAACCCTATACACACATGTCTTTCTACCAAACAATGGTTAAAGAAGAATAAAGTGGATGTTATGGGTGGTCCAAGTTAAAGTTCACAAGGGGGTCGCAATGGATACCAAAAGCAAAGGTTCACTTATTTTTGCCAAATGCAGATATGCTTTTGGATCATTTTTATGTAATATATACATGACCAAATATAATAATTTGATATTTCTTTAACTGGGTTTTCTTCATCTACTTTTAAGACATTTTTGAAAATCAGATGATGTTTTAGGTCATATTCGTATAGAAATGCAGATTTTTTTACATGAACCCATTTTAAAGGGTTCACAAACATAAAGCACCTCTGTATGAAACACACAAACACAGATCAGTATTACTATCTTTGTGAGTACATTCCCCTGTTCCCCTGACTTTTAATAACACTATACTGACCCCTAAACAAAAGAAAATCCTTCTGCTCTTTAAGTTTTTCCTAAAAAGGTTGAATTGGTGGGAAAAAAAGCACGGTTCCTTATGAGGACCAACAAAATGCCCCTACTTCTACAGATTGTCCTGTATTCCTGTCATTTAGAGGACATTTGGTCCTCACAAGGAGTTAAAAACACAAACACACACACACACACACACACACACACACACAGAGAGATGTGACTCACCACACTGGAGTATTAGCCTGAATAAGCCCCAGAATAAATTCCCCAATTATCAGAGAATGGAACAGTTGACAAGCAGTTTAAACCAGCAGGCACCACACACACCCAACCCCACAAACACAAACGTGCCGTTTCTTCTTGTACTTATCAGTAGTAGCGGACGACAGTGTGGAGTGACTGTATAGGGGATTTAGATACTGAAGAATGAATCATTCAGCGGCCTCGTGGAAAAGGAACGATGCACATTACAAAGGCAAAATAAAATACAGCAGCGCGCTGCAGGGTGACATGAGGTTCACTGCGTGCTGCTTATCATGGAATAACCCAGACACAAAGCTCAATAGAAAACATGTCATCTCTGCAGCTGTGGTGGGATTTAGCTGATGGAGTCATTTACCTCGCACTTCATGGCGACAAAAGCGCTGGGACTTCACTGAGACCAGATTACATGACAGCAAGAGCCCAAAGTATTCAGCAGCCTGTGGAAAATCCAGCCGTTTGAGACTGCTAAGCCAGACTAATCCCAAAATAGCACCACACCGTGAACCTGTAGTTACACTGGGGTCACCTCAATGTCAACACTCATTCAGACCAGGCTGGGCCTAAAACACTTAAGCCCTTTGAGAAAATTAAAGGGCGAAAACCAGCCAAGACCCGGGCATATCATGATCATGACATTTTAGCTGTTAACAGTATATCTTTTCTGTCCACAGAAACTGTTCAAGCACACAGCTAAAGCAGCTATATCTATATCCTAGGTGTTGTTTCTTACTTGTGGCTAATTGAGGCTATTATATTATGACAGTTTTCATCCTCAGGCTGTCAGGGTCCTCAAAACTCCCCCATAACCCCAGATGCTTTATCCAAATAATCATTTTTATAAATAGATTCTAAGTCAACAACTGACCTCTAAACATGCACACTGCACTATGCTGTCAAAGCTCAAAGCTGGTAGAAACTCAGGTTGGTTTGCTAGATAGCACCAAGGTTCAAATAATCTGGAATGGAAGCAGTTCAAAAACCTGTTCCCTGTTGGTGGAAATGGGTAACAGTTGGAAACCTCTCCCCATCTTTACTTCTGAGAGACTCCACCTCTCTGGGATTCTCATTTACACCCAATAATGTTGCCATGTAATCTTATTAGTTAATGTAGATATTCTACAAGGGATTTTTTAAATTTTTTTAATTAGTATTACACAACTTTTCCGATCTTTTGTTGCCCCATTGTCAAGTCTTTTTGAAACACGTTGTAGGCATGAAATTCTAAATGGGCATACATGTTCCCCAAAAAGTATAAATGTTAACATTTAATGTAATATTTTTGTACTATTTTCAGTTGTATATTCAGTTAAATATGGATGTACAGGATTTGTAAATTTAACAGTGTACTCAGCACCACAGAGAAACAGATTTTTATTGTAGAATTTACCCTTTTTATTTATAACCTCACAACTGATGCCAAACATCCCTCCTGCTCTGACCTTGATATAGCACCAGTCAGATGTTAGACAGATCTTCTTGTTAGATGATCTAGGACATTAAATGTGTTTTCTGCATTTATTTATGTTGCACTTACCTACCCAGTTCATGTTCTGCCTGATGTGAAGTAAGCTTTAATGAGAAAGTGGAAAGTAATTGTTATAACCTCAAAAAAGGAGATCGGATGGTTAAGTAATAATTCTAAAAGGCAAAATATGTGTTCTAGATTTGTAACCAAAGATTATTTGTAAAACTGATTAATTAATTACTGTTCAAATATTTTTAATGTTATATATACATTTTTATATCAATTTAATTGTACTGGATATTTATTTAATTAATTTATAATATTTATATTATATTCATATCTCTTTGCTGCTGCCATCGTTTAAAATTCTGCTGTTTTAATTTAAAAAACAATAGACATATCACCCGCTACACTTCCAGTTTTGTTCTGCAACATATTAAAATGACTGCATGCATCATACAAACCTATCAAATCACACAAACAGAGTCAAACTGTCAACTTCTTCTGATAACTATTCAACATAGTTGATTAATCATCAAGAACAGAAAATACAGTTCTACTTCTTAGCCAGAAAAGTTGGAGGTAAGCTGGTCAGTGTCAGCATTAGAAATGCTCTCCTATAGTTCTCCAGCAAGAAAACGATAGCCATGACCCAAATGCATCCTTGGCCAGTGTTTCTGAGCAGTGATCTATACTTTCTCCATCAGGGAATAGTCAAACGGCTTGTGAAATCGTGCAGCTTGACATTCTCTGAAGCTCCCTCCCTTCTCTTCAAGCCCCTGACTGCACACATGTGCTCCTGCAGGCCGCTTCCAGGCCGACTAATCCGCGGCAGGGAACAAGCAAGATGGTTTTCATTAAAATCATTAATTCTGTTCTCCGTCAGCCTTAGCGTTACGTTGGCTGGCAGCTGAAGGGATTTTCCTACAGGGAATTCTCTCTGTGCCAGCAAATCCTCCACAAAGCTTTAACATATATTCAGGCAGTTTAAACTGGAGACTCTCTCACTGTTCTCTAAAAACCAGGTTCTCACACTGACTAACACTTTCAGACAATAAAGAGGAAAAGCATGCTTACTGGCCTGAATTCCCTACATTATAACCAGTGACTAACGCTAAAATTCAGTACAGCATGTAATCATTTATAAAACACCCCACATTATGATAAACACGAGGCTCTCCCCTACAGAGTTTAATTTAGACACATGCTTCCTCCTGGGCAGCAGGAAAAGGCGGCACGATTTTGGATTATTTTCTGGCCTCTTATCATAACGACGGGAACCGATAAGGTTCTTTGCATCCTTGGAGCATGAAAGAGTTGGAAAAACAACCCTACTGGGACCAGCAAGTGAAGCAATAAATGAGTGAGTGAGTGAGTGAGTGAGTGAGTGAGTGTGTACATGTATTTAACTCTCTGTGAGGACCAAATGTCCTCATAATGACAAAAATACATGAAAATCTATCGTGAGGATATATTTCTGGTTCTCACAAAACACCATGCCGTTTTTTACACAAATGCAACTTTATCTGGCAAAACTAAAAGAGCAGAAAAATTGCCTTCTGTTCACTGAGTCCAGGGTTAGGTTTAGGTGTTTGTGCAGTGTTACTGAAACATAGTATTAAAGAAATCAACTGAATGTTTTTGCAATGATTGCAATACAAACTTGTGTGTGCGAGCGCATGCATAAGGACCTATCAAATCCCCAATGTTTCATGCAGCCATAACTCACTGCTGCAAGGCTGACCGCAGCCATGGCTGAGGGCAGGATGTGGAAAATATTCGATTACACATCTGAAATCACATCCAGCGTTTATTAGGATTTGATTAGAAACCAGTCGAAAGATTTGTCTTTCTGAATTGCAACAATATTTGCTCAGGAACAAAACTCTTCAGGCTCTCTGAGCAAGAACTACTAGAGTAAAGCTAAAACCAGGAAGCTACACTGCTCAGTGGCATGAGTCCAGGCCTTCCTCTCCTTAACAAAGTTATCTACTTAAATAAACCAGTATTAGATAACATTCAAACACAAGATCACCACTTCCGCACGTCCCCACTGTATAAAACCACAATCAGCCTAAATATAGCACATGTGGAGGAGATGAAGTGCTCCTGTAAAGAAAAAGGACATTTAAACCTGAGAAGGTAAAGAAATTGTACAGCGTTCAATCATTACTAGTCACAATAGCCCTGTTAAGTTGAACTTTGCCTTTAAGATGGTTAGGATTATAGAGAACAGTGCAAATGTAAATCTGGGGTCTGAAATGATGTTTCCTTCATGAAAAAGGATCCTTTTTTGCTTTCACTTCCTACCTTGCAGCCAAAAGGCAAATTTGACTCACAATATGGGAACTTAGTAAATGATTATTTAATTTTTTGCCATTGTGAACACACCACAGCCCAGCACACAGTGCACCACAACAAAAAGTGACCTCTGCATTTAACCCAGCTGTGCAGGAGCAGTGGGCAGCTGACGTAGGCAGCACCTGGGGAGCGGTGCTCGGGGACGGTACCTTGCTCATGGGTACCTCAGTGGTACTTCTACTGGTCAGGTCACTGCTACACCACCATTGCATCTTCTGCTTTTACTTGCTAAATTCTAAATTTCTGGGTAATTCAGTGGTTGAGATGCCAGATACAGAGTGGCTTAGAGTGAAATGGGACTTTGCAGAGAAACTTACAGAAAAATGTTCTTTACAGTGTTGATGAATGGAACCAGTTGTCATAATATCTACAACACAGATTTAGCCATTTTAGCCCAATAGTGAGCCTACACTTGGACACTTGGAGTTTTCTATGCAAAGCTGATGGTGTAATAATAATTCAGAAAAAAGTGATGAAGACTAATCTGCCTTAAAACACCTCTCTGTCATGTGAGTATTAAAAAAATACATTTTAGACCAAATTCCTTTTATATCTCAGAAGTCCCAAGAACCACTACTGAACAATTCAAACCCCATAGACAGTGACGGTTTTTGATATGTGCCCAGGGATTAGTGGGTAGGGAATTAGTGAGTGCGCACATGTACGGAAACAGAATAACAGATTTGAGGAGATCAGCCCCATGGTTCAGCTTATCGTTACCGATACAAGGTCCAGCTTTTTGAGCCAGTATCGGACAGATATCAGGCATCGGTATGAGGTCGGTGCATCCCTACTTGTAACTAAAAATAACTGATATTGACTGTGTAAACATTTATGATCCCTTTTGTAAGCAAAAAGTGTAAAGATCTAAACTCTTTGATGCCCTTCCATAAACATAAGCAGCCGTCCTCTTATCATCAGATGGCTTAGATGCATTCTTTGCAGGCCTTGAATGCCTGCCATCATATTATCACCTGCTGCTGGTGTGAGACAAAGCCCTGGATATCAGCCCAGTGTACGACAAAGCGGCCGCAAAGCCTTTCTGTCATCATTGCCTCTTAGAATACCCAGTGGCTGGTCCAGGGGCACTGAGCTCCAGCTTCCACAAGGAAATGAACAAGAAGTTAGCAAAACCACAGATATTAATATAATCCGTAACTAAACATCAGCCGTACATGCTGCTCCCCTGCCAGGTGCCTTAATGAGCAAAGTGGATATGAAAACCATGGCTAAAGAATCAAAAGGAGCTTGTGTTTGTTCTGTTACCTCAGAGGGGTGGACTTTATCCACTGTAAAGAGGCTAAGAGGTCTTTAATGGACTTGAATGGTCTCATAATCTCGGGATACCGAGCGGTGGCTTGGCAAAGTACCTATGTGCCATTTACAAGTGCAAACAGATTCAATATCCAACACCATGATCTGAAGAACAGTTCATAAAAGTACTGTTTGAACAGAAATGCCAAGGCTGTTATACACAGAAGAGGCTTGTGTGCAGGAGTGTAACAATGCATCGAAATATCGCGATTTGCGATGTAAAAATGATGCATTGTGGAGAACAAGCGTTCTATTACATGTTCTTCTCTAGTTTATCCTATTCACTTTGATGCAACTGCACTGTTTACTGTTCAAACAGCACAAATCAAAGAGAAAAAGAGAAATGGCTTGATGATAAGCATTTTTGGTAAATCTATAAGGCTGAGAAGGTATAAACAAGATCATGGCGATTGTAGCCCGTTTTTTCAGGCTTAATTTGTTAAAGATAATGTGAGGGTATCGAACTGAGAGTTCTGATTTAGGACTGTGTCATTACGCTCCCTAGTCATAAGCAATTAAATCTAACTAAGTGAACTCACCTAACGTGTTCATGAATTTATGCTTTGAGTGTTTTTAAATGACACTTGAGGTCTAAATCTGAGTAAATCTACTTCTTACCTACTTCCTACATTTCAGTCATTACCATTTAGGCCTGAATTCCTGGGTTTCACTTAATTCTGTGATCTCTGTGACATCTGTTCTACCCTGTGACTGGTCACACTTCTTACTATAGAGCTTTAGCACATTTTTAGGTTAAAAATAGAAGAATAGGGCCCAACAAACCTATAAGTGTGTATATGTTTGTATGCACGTGTGAGTTAATATTATTTTAAAGTCTGCAGTAGCTGTCAAGGAGATAATGCTGTGTTCTCATCCCAGCAAGCTGAATTATTTCCTTTGCCAAGTGGTGGAGCTGTATTGCTAAAACACAGACAGGGTGTGGTGCAAAGTGTGTGTGTGTATGTACATTTGTAGTGTAGTTCTCTACTTCAAAGTGGCAGAGAAATACATTTTAAACTTCATATAATACATAATATTGAATAATTCACAAAAACAGTCAGCGCGTGACGTTTGGTTGCCACATAATAGTCAGAGTGATTACCACGAGTAATCACAGAAACAGTTTGGTGAATCAGTTGTGTGTGTGTGTGTATTTTGCCAGGTTCTCATTATTACACAATCTAGTAGATGCACAGAATCACCAATCAGCCATAACATTAACACCACCTGCCCAATTTTGAGTAGGTCCCTCATGCCACTGAAATAGCTCTGACTGTTGTGCACTGTGTTCTGACTCTTCCTATCAGAGCCAGCATTCACTTTTTAAAACCACAGTAGCTCTTCTGGGGGATCCAACCAGATGGGCTACAAATACCACTTTCACTTTCCACTGTTCACTATTTCTGGCCTAGCCATCCCTTTAATGTAGAGCCAAGTGACAGAGAAGGAGGAATAAAAATCAAAAGAATTCATTAAGGATTTCACTTACCTCGCAATGTGTGTTTGTTGGGCCACAGAAACCATGGCAGCAACAGCAGGTAGAGAAGGTAGACTAAGGAGAGGGCATTGTAGCGAAACAAGCAGGCTGTGGGGTCAAAGAAAAAAACAACAGGTCAATAAACAGGATACATTCTGATCACATAAATGTTATGCAAAGGAACAGCTTGACTAAATATTCGGCTTTCAATGGACAATAGATAGTGTGTGAGTGATTATTTGCCATTGTTAACACAACACAGCACACAGTGCACCACAATAAAATGTGATCTCTGCATTTAACCCATCCCTGTAGGAGCAGTGGGCAGTTGGCATGGGCAGCGCCCGGGGAAAAGTGCTTGGGTACGGTACCTTGCTCATGGGTACCTCAGTGGTACTTAAAATGGCAACCTTCAGGTCATAGGGGCAACACCCTAACCATTACACCACCACTGGCCCCATAGGAGACAACAATTATTAATTAATTCATTAGCATAATGCTAATCTAAGGTGGTATGACCACTCCTGTAATACTGTTTATTTGTTTATAGTTTTGTAAATAAAAAAATACTTTATATTAATATTACTTATAATAATATTAAGATTAAATTTTTTGTCTTATTTCAATCAACAACAGTCACACAATAACCAAGAGGAAGGGTGCCAGGGGCCACACTCAACATATCATACTTAATAATAACCCAAAAATAAAATTGACGATTCAGCCAGTATTGTCCATGCCCCATAATCCAGCTCTCCAAACAAACCTTATTAAGATAAGGTTGTGGCTGATAACTGCAATAAAGTAAAAGGGACTATTTGTCATTGTGAACACACTCAAGCTCCACAACGAAATGTGACCTTAACTCATCAACGCATGGAGTAGTGGGCAGCTATCAACAGCGCCAGGGAGGCAGTGCAGTGGGACTGTATCTTGCTCAAGTGTACCTCAATAGTGCCTGGGCTGGGACTTGAACTTCTGACCTTCAGGTCCCCAGAGCAATGTGCTAACCCCTAGCCCACCACTGCCCACAAATATAAATATATTGATTACAATTGCAATTGTAATAATTGTAGTGTTAGTGTTTTAGTATTATAATTTATTGTATAATTATAAAATAGTTCAATTTCATGTTATATGCACTGCTGTTTAGCCAAAATCCCAGGGTGGCTTTAAGTACTAGATGAAATGGGATCAAGGACAATGTGTAAAGGAAGGGAGGAGAGGACTTGAAGGTTAAACCTTGTGGTTGGGGTTTGTTCCATGTATAATTGTTTAAACAATCCTCTAATACAGCTCTGCACTGATCAGCCAAACATTAACACCACCTGCCCAATATTGTGTAGCTTCCTCTTATACTGCTGAAACAGTTCTGACTGGGGTGTGAACACTCTGTGTTCTGTCCCCTTTCTTAGTCAGCCTTTACTTTTTAAACCACAGCCGTTCTTCTGCGGGATCGGACCAGATGGGCCAATCTTCACTCCCCATATGTGTCAGTGAGCCTTGGGTGTCCATTACCCTGTAGTTGATTTACCAGTTGTACTCACGTTTGGTAGGTACTAACTACTGCATATCTGGAACACTCCACAAGATCTGCCGCTTTGGAGATGCTCTGACTCAGCATCAACTTCAAGAACTGACTGTTCACTTGCTGCATCCACCACCCTGATGAAGCCACCATAATGAAATAACTAGATAGTCAGTGGTGTTAATGTTATGGCTGATCTGTGCTTTTTTAGAGAACTATGTTTGAAACCTTTGCTTTGCATAATTGTTTAAATTGAAAGGTCTGGTATGTTTAAAGAGAGGTCATTTCGTCATTTACCCCCTTTTCTTTATGGTGTCTTTTGGCAATCTTGACTCAAAGGTTAGGTGCTTCTTTTCACACACTTTTCACAAACATGTTTTCCCCAGTGCTCAGCAGTCGGGGCCTCCACCTGAAACCATTTACAAGTAATTGCTTTCTTGCTCACTGCTAAGACTTGCAGCAAATATGTATCCCCTCCTACCAACCCATCTAGCACAACCCCCAAATTCAGAACCGGAGATGTAGTACAACATTTTATCAGTAAGGGTCCAACCTCCTTCCAATAGCTTCAAATGACTCTGGCCTTCCCTCAAGGAGACCACAGGCAATGGTTATGCACACAGACACCAGATCAAATGTTCTCAATGTTAGTGCTTCTTTGTAAATAAAAGCCTTATTTTATGTCAGTGAAAATGCATCTTTTGGTAAAGATTTTCTAGAAACTCTGTTTTTAGTGTTAATGTGTAGACAGCAAAAACAGAGGGATTGGTCAGAATGTGTGCCATTATCACTGTTGTGTATTTTTAGACTGTGCACCATTATTCTTCTGTGTTTACATGAGATGAGTAGGGCTCCGTCACTGCACCAAATGAGGACTGCTTTCCTCTATGCTTGCAGAGATCTCACCTGATCTAAAACCCATGGCACTGGTAGGTCCACTCCACCAGATCAGTCAAAATCAAGGAAAGTTTTCTACTTATAGGGCTATGGCTACAGAGCCAGTCACAGAGCTTGTAATACATTTTTTAGGCTCCTAATTGGCCAACATGGCT
Source organism: Arnoldichthys spilopterus (assembly GCA_037974385.1). NCBI lineage: Eukaryota > Metazoa > Chordata > Actinopteri > Characiformes > Lepidarchidae > Arnoldichthys > Arnoldichthys spilopterus. The sequence continues at coordinate 3,657 of JBBPDA010153551.1, read as the reverse complement.
TTAAGGTTAAGGTGGTGATGTCTGTTGGATTGTTGTGCTCTGGCTTGGTGTTTTGTGTTCTCATGTTGAGATTTAAAAAAAAACAAAAACAAAAACAAAAAATGCTTCTCTAGACAATGTTTTTATCAATCAGGAAAACCCTGTGTACGTGTAAACTATGCTAAAGGCTTATTGCCCTAAAAAAATGGCATTCCAGACCATGTTCATCAATATTCCTTCTCACAACTACATGTAAAAAATATTGGGGTAATTTTTTCTGACTGTTCAATGTCCTAACCTCTAGGCCACCACTGCCCACTTCCCTAAAGGCCCAGCAAATGTGTCTAAACACAGTATTTCAATCTACACTGGTTGACCTCCTCACTGGGCCACAGTGGAAAAGTTTTTTTTTCAGTGGATCCTCTTACACCCACAGCCACTGCCCTGCAGAGCAAGCCAGGCTTCTCTGTTATGCCTTAGCTGGGCTGCAAGTGGAGCACATCCACTCTGTATATCTCTTTGATGAGGCTAACAAAGCACTGGCCCGTGTGATTGCTCAGACACAAGCTCAGGGAGGCATCCCCGCTTTTACTCGGTCATTTCAGCTTTTATCTTCATATCTCCACCTTTTTTTTAGCCTAAGCTACATATAACTCATTGGTTGTGCCTATGTGATTTCCATGGACAGTAATTTCTATATATTTCCCAGTATTTCATAAAGAAGTCAGGGCAGCATGGGAAGAGTTGGTGAACCACAGTAAACAGATACATGGAGCATGTGGTTTTGTTTCAGAGAGAAGAGCAGGGCTGGGTCTGGTTCTGCTTTGGGGAAATATGTATCACATGGAAATACAGACTCATTATTGTTGTTAGAACGGTAATTTGGCCATACGACAGTGAGATAATGAGCCTCAACATTAGAAGGAAAGAACAAAGCAGAAGCTTCAAATCATGGAAGAGCAGCACAGCCTCCAGACCTCAGAGCTCCAATTGGTTTAGGATCAACTGGACAGAACTGGTTAAAGTAAAGCAACAGATGTTGGCGCATTTGTAGAAATTCATATATTTCCCATGCTGGAATGCTATAGGTTAACCTAATTTCTGAAAAAGACCTGTTTTACGAGACACTTACATGATTTGTTTTAGTTTTTGGTGACATGGTTTTTATTTATTTTTAACTTGGGCAGTGAAAATATATTCATTTAAAAATATTATTCATTTAAAGTTATTCACTGGACTTAAACTGCTTTAATTGAAGTTAATAAATAAACAATTCAATAAAAAAGGGATGCATAATAATATCTGAACCACATCAGTACTGAATAAAAAAAATCTTTAGCAATAAACAGATGTTTAGGTTTGACTGATACTTGAAACTGAAAGTATTTCTAAAAAAAAAACAAAAAAAACAGAAGGTTGAGGAGACACTGTACTAAAACATTGTCATTTTTACTAATTTCCTTAAACTTTAAAACAGAAATAAACACTTTTTTGACATTAAGAGAAGACTTTTTAGATGCAATTTATTTTAAAACCCAAAATTTGTTCGGTCATTTCTGTCTGTAGTAGGTCTTCCCTCAATTGATACGTTTTGTTATATTCAAGTAATCAAGTGTAGTCAAGCGATTGTGACCTCCCTGATATTAGACCACTGTTCTGCACAATGATAAGATGCACTTTTGTGGAGGGAAAAATTCTTCCCTCACTGCATCGTGCTAAACACTGTCAGAATAAGACATTATTAGAAGGAGAAAAACACAGATATATTTGAACTGCTGTAAACACTTGCTTTGGTGCAGTGAGGGGGAATATGTTTTAAACAGGACTAATCTAGTATACTCTGATCAGCCATAACATTAACACCACTGAAAGGTGACTATCCAGTTATTTTATTACAGTGGCACCTGTCAGCGGGGGTGGGATATATTAAGCAGCAAGTGAGCAGTCAGTTCTTGAAGTTGAAGTGTTGGAAGCAGGAAAAATAGGCAATTGTCAGGATATGAGCTACTTTGACACACCTAGTGTGATGGCTAGATGACATTAGAGCGTCTCCAAAAGACAGGTCTGGAGTGTTTTAGGTATGCAGGAGTTAGTACCTTCCAAAAGTGATCCAAGTAAGGATAACTGGTAAAATGGTGACAGGATCATGGACACCCAAGGCTCACTGATGCATGTTAGGAGTGCAGGCTAGCTCGTGTGACCTATTCAATATGAGGCAGACGGGGTTAATGTTATGGCTGATCGATGTATACAGTTCTGTTCTAGAACTGAAACACTGTAAGGCCAGAGTTTTATACCCCTAGTACAAACACACACAGGCAGTAATACACAAACACACACTCTTACAAACACAGAGACCCTGTGCAGGATGTAATGCTGGGCTCATTTAACAAAACCAGAAATATCTGAGGTTAAACAGCTTGCAGACTGCTATTTTGATGCTGTTGCTTTCGCGCTTTGTTCACCTTCCAGCTGCTCACACCCTCTCTTGCTCTCTCTCTCTGTTGGCTGCCCTGTTATTCACCTCTCCTCACACTATAAGCCTTTCCATTATGCAGCCTAAGCCCTGTCAGCCATCCCTCCGGCCTACGTTTACCAAAAGACAAACACTTTGATCCATTCGGCACATATTCCAATAATTCGGAGAGACGAATGACACAGAATGGATTTCCCAGAACTTATCACAACACGCTGATTAAAGCAACAGCTTTTTTTAAGAGGTCAGTGCCTACAGACAGACTCAAGACGGACAGAGAGCAGAACTCTGATATAAAGCAGAGGTGGCAGTACTGAGCTTAGCAGTCTCGCCAGATTGCGTTGAACTCCTCACACATGTGCACTCAGTGGCTTTAGGAAATGATGGTAATTTGGGGATTGGAAAAACCAACAGCCAAGCCACAGGACCATCCCACCACACACTCACCCAACAGTGTCTTGAATAGTGTGTGTGTGTGTGTGTGTGTGTGTGTGTGTGTGATTATTTTGCAGGGGGGTTTGGGGCCTGGGGGGGTTCGTAAGAAAGAATGATAAACAGCATTTCGTACTGCCAAAGCTGAGATATGCAAATAAGCCTCTAACCTACAACAGGATTTTTTAATGTGCTAGGGACCTTCTAACCAATCAATAGGTTCAAATGATGCCATTTTTGGTCAAACTTGAAACAAATCAGTCTCAAACTGGATGAGTGGTACAGGTTTAAGCACACTTGAATATACAGCAATGTGAGTTAAAGTCATTAATGTGAGCAGTAAAGGTGTTTCTGATTGGACAAACACGTGAACACTAGAATCACTGCAAACAAACAAAAAAGCAGTGAAAAGAATGATGAGCTGTTGTGTGAGCTGGTTAAAAAACATTAAATGACAAATTGGAGACAGAAGGTTTTGGTCTGACAGCCACAGTATCTAATTATGATTTTTGTTTAACCAGGATTTCAGGAGACTTTCAAGCACTAAAAGAGCCCAAACAAAATGTTTAATGGTAACTATAAGTAGTTGTGGATAAACAAAGGAGGAGAAGGAGAAGAAGGAGGAGGAGAAGGAGAAGAAGGAGAAGGAGAAGGAGAAGAAGGAGAAGAAGAAGGAGAAGAAGAAGAAGGAGAAGGAGGAGAAGAAAGAGAAAGAGAAGGAGAAGGAGGAGGAGGAGAAGAAGGAGAAGGAGAAGAAGGAGAAGGAAAAG